>PVJO010029631.1:0-16562 GCA_004026905.1 Hystrix cristata
GAGGGGCGATTGGAATTTCACGCCCCAGGCTGACGTCAGGTCAAAGCCACTCCCCAAGGTCATGTCCATCTTCCCAGCCAGGTCAGGCCACGCCCTATTCCTATTATCAGTATCACCTACCACCATTTGTCCATTGCTTACTCTACCTTGCCTTTATTTTCCTCCATACTTCACAGATTCTCACATTTACACTTGACTCTGGACCTTCTCCTTTCCATGTCATCCTTCAAGGAAACCACAGTCCCCTTCTGATCCAAACCTTGGTCTATCGCTGACCAATAGCCACACGGTTTAGCAAATCTAGAGAACAACGCACAGCCATCCTACCAGTCCTCAAGTCGGGTCCCTGACCTCAAACCTGGATGTTACCTGGGGTCATCCGACTTTCTCAGCCTCCTGGACCAGTGGTTCTCAGAGTTGGTTCAGTACAGACAAATGGGCTTGAATGTAACAGAGTACAGAAAGTTTGTTGGTACGTCTTCAGTTTCTTTTTGTACCAGCATTTAAATGATTGCACATTGTTAAGAATATCCACACCTATCCAGGCTTGGGGACCCATATCTATAATCCCAGCACCTGGGAACCAGGGAGGCTGAGCCAGGAGGATGGCCTCGAGTTCAAAGGCAGCCTGAACTACACAGGGAGACCCAGCCTGGGCGAGATATAGTGACACCTAGAAGACGCACTCTCTCTTTCTACCATCTCCGGTCTGCAGAAGACACAGCAGCTCTTCCTGTCTCCCGACCCACGTTTGCACCCTGAGTGGGGGGTGCAGGCTGGTCTGCTCCAGCTTCTCTTCCTTTGCTTCCAGTAAGTATGCAGGCCGGAGCGACCTTGTGAGATGCACCACTCCTGTTTCATCTGCCGCCTGTCATCCTCCTCATCCTCGCTGTCCCCGGATTTAGTCCTTCTCTGGGTGGCCCCGCTGGCACCCACAGGACGAAGCAGCGTCTCCTGCCGGTCTCCAGCAGCCCGGCCTTCTCCTCCTTGCTGAGCACATCAGGGTCCCTGGGCTGGGGGTCTTGGCCTCTGCCGGGAATGTGCCTCCTCCTTCCCCTCCTCCCCTTCTCTCCCCTCCCCTCTCCTTTCCCCTCCCCCCTCCCCTTCCTCCCCGCCCTCCTCCTCTCCACAGAGCTGCCTTCTCGCTCCTTTGGTCTCTGCTCAACTAGCATCTCAGTCAGCACCCAATGACTCCCTTTTAAAATCTCAACTCTGTCTCACGTTTACTAAACTCATTTCCCCCGTAGGATTTACTCACATTGGCGTGCAATGTATCGCGTGGTTTTATTGAAAGCATCATCACTCTAGAAGGCAGCCCCTCCTACAGGAAGGAATTTTTTGTTTTGTTTCGTTTTCATTGCTTTATACACGGTTCCAATCCATCCCCCAGAGAAGGGTCCCACGGTAGATAAGACTTAACAAAGTCTATGAGCTGAGGAAACACTCCTGCAGTCGCCCTGCGCCCGAGCCCCTGACGGGGGCCCAGCGGACGCCGGGGAGCAGCGGGCGGATGCGGGGTGCGGGACGGGGGTCACCGCTGCCGGCCCTGCGGGGCGGAGAAGGAGGCAGCAGTGTTATCGGACGGGTTCCGATACTGCTGGGTTCTTTCCCTCCTCAAGCAAAGCATTGAATGAGGGGGACAAAAAGTAGTTCTAAAGTTTTATTTAAAGTATAGAGAAAAGAAGAAGAGCAAAATTGAGCATAACAACAGATACAGCAAAACGGGTACCGGGCCTGTAAGGCACGACAGGGGTTACCCCGAGACAGGCATGGCAGCAGCCGTGCTGGGGACGCAGCCATCGTCTTCCACGGAGAGAAAGGAGAGCTCCCTCCCGGTGGCGCCATACAGAAAAAGGCGCTGGCTGCCGGTGTTGCCACTATTTATGGAATGGCGTTCTCATGGAATCTCGCGAGAACTTCCTGCAGTCCACGCGAGGGCTCAGGCTGACGTCAGGTCCAGGCCACGCCCCCAGGTCAGGCTCCCTTGCCAGCCGGCCTTAGCGCGCCCTAATCCTATTTCAGCAGGAGCGCGCATCAGCCCGCCGCTCTGGGCTCGGATGCCCCCGCGGACGGCAGCGAGGACTCTGGGCCCCAGCCGTGAGAGTCTGATCCGGCCCCGCCGCTTCCCCACGCTGGTTCCTGGGAAAGAAAACTGTCTTTTGTCAAGCCAGCCGCTGATGAACAAGGATAGAGTAGAGGACAACTGGAGGAAATGAGTTTGCTCTGCTTGCGCCATTAATATTTAAAATGCATATTTTCCCAAAGGCGTTTAGTTCGCCGCAGCGCTCTGCAGGAGCCGGTTCTAGGCCGCCATCCAGGACCGTCTGTAATCGCGTCTGTGAGACAGACACACGCCGGCACCCTGAATGCACCACGCCTTGAATCAGGCCTTCAAGGATGCAGATAAGCATCTGAAATGGACGCTCAGGCTCCGCGAGCGCTCCTCGAATGTGCGAAATGTTCTCAGTTGCAAACACGATTTGGCTGGCCCCTGTAACCCTTTCTCTAACACGTTGCGCAAAACCGCGTGTGAGTCACACACGTGTGCAGAAGTGACTCGGTGTGAGCATTTAAGCGCCGTCCCGTCGGCCGGGAGGGCGCCCCGGTGCGGGAGCGGTCGCGACCTTGCTAAGTTCTTCGGGAGAGCAGGGAACGGCGCTGACCCCTGAAACGCGTGTGGACCAACCCAGGCAGGGAGGGATTCGGAGGCGTCCGAGTAAAAGTGTGCAGAAAACGGTGAACAGCCTGTAAGAAAGTTATTAAGGGTTCTCTACTTCTTGCCTTTCACATCACCTAATTGAAGGTCTGGAAATCTTTACAACTTCTCCGTATTTCCATGTTAGAAATATTTTAAATCTGTTCAATTTAAGTATTTAACTGATAGTATCTCTATCAGTTCTCATTTCTGAAGCCTTTTAAATTTAATTTTCTAATATGCGTATGAATTGAATATTAAGTAATTTTATTCTTTGCTCTAGACATTAGAGGAAAAAAGTGTGAACTTTAAATGTATTTATATTTATATTTTTAGTTTATATTTATATTTTTAATTCAATTCTGCTGCTAAGTGTCTTTTATTCATTTCTAACCACAAATGTATTTACTGTGATATAGTTATTCTGGGAAGATAGAAATAAGAATTATATCAATTTCTAACCACACGAAGTAATGCTTAGTATTTGCTACATGGTAAACAATTTACTAGGCATAAAATAGTTTTGTCAGATTTTCTCTAATGATAATATATTGCTTGATAGTGAATGTTTATATACAGGACGTCAGGCCTGTAGCAAGGAAATAGTAAAATTTAAAAAGCAGGATTCATATCCTGATTAATAGAATACTGATCAAATCTCACATTTCTCTGCCCTCCCCTGTCTTGACTCCTCTGACTGGCTCATCTATTCCTGCCTCTCTTGCACCTTTTCTATCCTTTCTTTTTTATTTTTTTTTATCCACTTAAGGAAAAAAAAAAAACCACAAAAAAACAAAAAAACAGTTTAATTGGAAGAACACTGGAGTTTCTAATAAATTCAGGTACTGCTCATCCTGGAAGCAGGAATAAGAAAGCCCTGAGTAACTCAGGAATACTTGCTTTTCATTTCTTACTTCTGCTTCTCTCTGGGTCCCAGTCATTATTTTCAAAAAATCCATCCCCCCAAATTGGCTTTCTTAGCCTCCACATACAGATAATAGATGATGGCAGACACATAATTCTTGAATTTATATCCTTCAGTTCAGGTTACACCCACCTTTATTGATGAAGTCCAAATTCCCAATTCCCAGCTGAGAACATCTGGAGTAGTTTGGACCTGAGATTTATTTATGGTCCAGTCAATTGTGGCCAGCAGAGAGGATCTAGATATAACAATCTGCATGTCAAGGGTAAATCCTGGGTGGAGGTGTGGGGAAGGGAAGGGCCAGTCTCAGCGGTATACTGTGACTTTTGCTTGGCCAGCTTCCTGTGTGCCGTCAAGGCCTAATCTGGGTGTCAACTTTTTGGGCTGAAGCCTTGAACCCCCCCCCCCGCTATATCCCACATCTGGGAATAGAGCAGAATTCAGTTCCAGTAACCCAGCACTCATCTTCCTCTCTCACCCATTACACAGACATTTTGAGCTTTAGATTCCTGATCCTGCCTGTATTCATCACTCAATGATTAGGACCTCAGATGTTTGTTGAATGTATACGTATGTCAATATATGAAGGAACGTTTAGATTCACAGTTGACACAGTTATGTGCTGTTTTGAGCAGCACCCACAGCAACTTTTCATAATAAAGGAAACATAAACATAAATATTTTTTTCAGGAGACAGATTATTACTATGTTGCCCAGGCTGGCTGTCAACTCATAGACCCAAGCAGTCTTTCTGCCTTAGCCTCCTGGGTAGCTGGGAGTATAAGTGTGCCCCACCACACCTGACTACAGTATCAGTTTTTAAAGACGATGGACTCTATCTCTTGCACAAACTGCTTTATTGAGATACAATTCTCTTATCACAAAGTCTTCCCATTTAAAAGCTACAATTCAGTGGTTTTAGCATAATCACAGATTGTATGACTACGACCACAGTATTTGAATATTTTCTTCAACCCCAAGGAGATTTTGGCCCTTAGTAGTCATTCCTGCTTCCTGCCTCCTCCCTGCCTGCCACAGTCACTTTCAGCTGTAATGGATCTATCTCTTCCCGACCATTTGTATAAGTGGAATCACACACCACATCGTCTTTGGTGACTGGCTTCTTCAGGGTAGCACATGGTCTCCCAGGTTTATTCATTCATACAGGACACGTAGCAATTCATCTTCAGTTGTGTGGTTGTGTCATGTTTCATTCATCCATTCATCAGCTGTTGGACCTCAGGTTGCCTTCACCTTGAGGCTATTATGAATGATGCTGCTATGGACATTAACACACAAGCTTTTATTGTTATCATTTATTTTGAGTAAACAAACCCAGAAGTCTAAAACTCAAATTGCTGGATCATAAGATAACTGTACATTTCATTTCTGAAGAAATGCCATGCTGTTTTTCAAAGGGTTTCCCTCTTTTAACAAAAGATCTAAATAGACATCTCTTCGTAAAAGCCTAAATTTCCTGAAAGCACACAGAAAATGGGTAGCACCATTATACATTAGGAAAATTCAGACATAAACCACAATGAGCTCTCACTTCATAGCCACTAGAAGGACAAATAGTAACAAGTGTTGGCTAAAATGTGGACAAATTAAGATACACTATTTTTATAACATTCATATTCTATGACTAATCAGTGTAATTATTTATGAACTGACCAGCTCTCTGTTGCTATCAGCCATCATATAATTTAATTTATTAAAGGAATAATATGTATAAATTCTATAGATAGATAAACACATGTAAATATGAAAGCATCAAAATTTAATTTTTTTGAAATTGTTTTTTAAGAAATGATATCCATACCTGGGTTTTTTTTTAAGGAATAAAATAGTATACAGCCTAATTTCCAAGCAAGTCTCCTTCCATTTTTGGTGACTCCCCCATAAGTCACACTCCCTAAAAAAGATCTGTACCAATTTCTTGCTTTTCAAAATCCCTCCAGCCCTACAAGTTTCTCAGTATAAATAGATTCTCTTTATAATATTTTCACCAGTGGTAGCATTCTCTTCAGACGACACAGCACCATGTTCTTTATTTTTCAATACACACAAATATTCCTTTTCAAATATGAAGAATACAAGATTTGCAATGTTAATAATTATAAAAGAAATTGCAAACAGAAGAACAGATTTGGTTGCTTTTTTTTTTTTTTTTTTTTTTTTTTTGTGGTGCCAGGGATCGAACTCAGGCCCTTGTGCTTGCAAGGCAAGCACTCTAATCACTGAGCTAAATCCCCAACCCCGACTTGGTTGCCTTTTTAAAAAAAGGTATATATAATAAGACAAATGATGCACATGTTTTAAAAAATTCACAAGACATTTGTTACAAACATTTTTAAGTTTTAAATTTAAACTTTATCTTGAGAATTGTTCTTTATCATTTCTTTTTTATTCATTAGAAAGGCTGCATGATATTCTCCTTTATGATTAAGCCATAAAATAGACCACTGGAATTTTGTTACTATCCTAAGACTCATGTTTAAAAATTGTTAATATGTATTTGTCTTCTATTCACACTTACTGCTGTATATTCTCTTTGCATTTTTATCTTGGCTTTTTCCTTACTAAAGTATGCATAGTATTATTTTCTGCTTTTGTCTTAGGGAGCAAAGAACGGTAGGTCCCGTACAATAGCAGACAAGAAAGTTTTTCTTGGCTTCCAGAAAATATAGGCAATAACAGATATGTATAACATAATTTTATACAAAACATATTACACAGATTTATTATAAAATTATACAAGTAGAATTCATCTGATTATATATGTTATTAAAATATTCCTGAAGTATGTTTACATAGATGGCTCTAACTCTCCTAAGTGGTGAAGGCCACCGAGCTCTCCGGGCGGGTGGCCGAGCTGCGAGCTCCGGTGGGGCGCAATCCTCCAGCACCCGGCCCGGAGGGCAGGCGGCCAGGCAGGCTTCCACCCCGGCCAGCCCGCCGGCTGAAGTCCCGGCCTCCCGCCGATGCGCTCAGCTCTGTGCACGGCCGGGTGACTGGACACTAACGATTTCGAGAAATGGGATGCGGGGCGCACGGCCCCGGAAAGCTTTTCCAACCGCGTGGCCGCAAGCTCAGCGACCTCAGAATTCGGGCTCCTCGGCAGACGTCAGTCCCTTTCCCGTCTCCGGGAAAAGCGCAGCACCCCGACTCGAGGCTCACGGCGGCGTGCAGCCTGCTCTGCGCGCCCTGCGCCCGCAGCCACCCCGGCCGGCCGCGCCCTGCGCTCGGCGCGCAAGGCCCTGCGCTCGCGGGAGGCGCGCGGTTCCGGCCGTGTCTTAGCTTTACAATCCCAGCAGAGCCTGACGGGTCGGAGTGGCCGCCAGGCAGTAATCACTCCTGTTCCGTCGAGGTGCACGAACTCTGTTCTAGTCTTCTGCCCCCGCGGGGTGTTTGTTAATAAAGCTGTCTTGAATGAGAACGCTCGGTACCCAGAAGGCGCAGCACGTCCCGTGCAGACCAGCCGGGGACACCGCCAGGCCGAAGCCGCCCCGTCCTCCCGCCAGCAGGCTGCGACTCTCGGTGTCACTAAGCGTCCAAATAGCTCACTCTGGCTTTTGTTTAAATAAACTTCTAAAACCTTTTATTTATAGCTCTTCTTCCCGTGAGTCAATGGGAGCCGTGGACTAGCACGGAAAACTAGAATGAATTTTATAAAGGCATATTCAGAATTTCCTCCGTTTCCAGGATGCAACTATCCATAGGCAAAGGCTGCCCCTCCCGAAGTTCTCTTTCTCTGGTAAAAATTAAACTCGGTGGGCCGACTTCCATTGTTTGGCTGTAGCTGAGATCCAGCTAATAGGAAATGGTAGCAGTCTCTTTATAAAAAGCTGTTGCTTGTAACACATCCTAAACTACACAAGAAAGTTTATAGCTCTAGACAGACACATTCTTATTACCTTGAAGGAACTTGGAGATTTATCATATGATGATTGCCTAACATTTCACAAAAAGTAGATACTGATTAAATTGTTCGACATTCTACACTTTAATAAACGTTTTCATTATCGTTAATTTTCATGTGATTTTTGCCTTGTTTCCAGAGCAAAAAATAGTTAATTTCCTATAGGAATGAGTCTTTAAATTAGCTTTTATGGATTGTTAAATGCAATACCAAACTTTTGCTGAATAATTTATACCTTGCAAATTTTGATATGGACTAGGAAATGCTTCTTTTAAGAAGTAAAATTAGGTTGAATTAATATAAAGCTTTACATTTTCGTGTAAGAGTTTTAAAGATTTATTTTAAAACTTCTTGGTTATGACGTCACAGAAACTTTCAATGAAATTGGAGCCATGTAATTCTATGCGGGGTGCACTTTTTCACTGCATAATAAATATAAAACTATACGTTCACCTTGGGTCCTATTGCCATTCAGTGGGAATCGTAGTTGTCCAAACAAAAACTTTAATTGCTTAAAAGTTTGAACCATTTAGCTTATTTTTGTATGAGTAATAAAACTAATCTGGCAACTAAGTCAGTGAAACGACACACTGAGAGTTGCAGATAATATTGTTTCTTGCTGAAATAAAGTTAAGGATATATTTCCATGAAAACCCTATTTGTTGAATGCCCATAAAGTTCAAAGAACTTGATTTTTGCAGCCCCACACGTGCTTCGTGCTTCGTGGAGAAAGGTGTTTACTGCAAACTGCCTTCTCTTTTGCCAATTAGCACCTGCTAGCAATTCAGAGGCAGAGACCCTGCCAGGCAAAGTGTTGGCTAAGAACTTGCTTCTTGCTGATAAAGCGGAAAAAGGTAACACAAACTGGGTATTATGTTTTTATTGAAAATGATCCAATGTGGTATTTTAAGTAATAATACCTAATGCAGAATGCATATTTCTTTAAAAATAAGTGAGATTTTATTGTTTTTATCATTAGTTATTAAAAAAACTAAAATTCTTGTAGGCATTTTAGGGAAATAGCACTTTTTTTCTTTTTTGTAACAAGTTCCAGGACCTCATTACTTTTCTTCACTAATGCCACAGGAGCGTTACAGCTCCGGGTGAAAGTGTGCCACATGACCACGCCTACATCGAGCAGCTACTTCTGCAAGTGAAGGTTTGCAATGCGGATTCTCTTTTACCTAATCTTTTAAAAATTTTACAATTGAACTCAGACAAACTAAGCTTTTACTTTCATCTGGGTTAAGGCTTTTTCATGGGGTCCAAGTTTTCATTATGACCACTGCACACACTTAGCAATGTGTGTAATTCTGTGTCAAGTGAAGAGTGAGATCGTCAGAGCAAATCATAAATCATAATTGTGTGAGAGCAGGTGTCAACCCATATAAAAATGTTTTGCACACTATTTTGAACTATGAGAATATTTTAATCTGTTTAATTTTCAGCTGTATAACTGGGTTACATTCACAATAATTTTGAATCAAGCTCCAGTTTCCATTTCTTTTCCCCTCCCTCCCTTCCTTCTCTTCTCCTTTCTTTCTTCTTTCTCCCTTCCCTTTTCCTTCCTTCCTTCTCTCCCTTTTCCTTCCTTCTTTCCTTCCTTCTTTACTTCTTTCCTTCCTTCCTTCCTACCTTCTTTCTGTTTTCCTTTTTGTTTTGAGACAGGGTCTTCTTAAGACCTTAAGTTGCCCAGGCTGGGTTTGAATTTGGGATCCTCCTACCTAAACATCTCAGAGTCCTGGAATTACAGGCAGGCACTGCCATGCTCTTTTGTTTCCATTTCTTATTTAAGAGATAATTGACTTTCAGTTGGAAAATGTCTACTATCTAGGTGATTTCTTAAAAAAAAAATAGACGTACACTTAGAATATGGAACAACACATTTTGAAAATTTTGGTAATTATGGTAATCAAAAATAGTGACTAATAAACAGAACCATTTTTAAGTGTAATTTCTTTCAAAAGATTTTAATATTATCAGTTACATTGGTAGGTTTCAGTAAAACATTCTCATTATAACTTTAAAACAGCATATCAAATGATCCTTAGTGCCTATATTAAATATTTAATATCTCACAGGATAGGGAAAGCGATGAGTTTTTTTTTTTTTTTTTAAAGCAGTGAGTTTTTAATTAACGGTTACTCCTTTAACAAATACTAGCCTATTTGCTTTGTCTTCATCAGTCTTTTTGTTGTGGTGGTTGTTTTGGACTTTCAGGTGTATGTTACTGTCTAACAATTCTTTTCAACTTTGCCGTGAAAATGTAGTATTATCAACCTAAAAATAGAAGTGTTTCCATGAGAGAAACCAAAGAAAAGTTGGCAGGAATAAAATGTAATTTAAATCACTGCAGTTGTTTCCAGATTTTCCTTGCAGTAAGGCAAGCGTACGGAGAAAATTGACCTGGCGCATATTGGGGTAAACGTGGAGCAAATAGTACATTGAAACTTGGCCACACTGAAGTGTGTAATGTGTATTTGCAGACCCACGGGAGTGAAGCCTGTCTGTGTGTTCAATACAGTATTTGTTTCTCTCTTTTCCGGCGGTATGGGTTGAGAAAGGACAAAACTACAACACGTCTAGTTTTGTGTATCTTAATTGCCTTTTATTTGCAGTTCCAAAATTGTGTAATAGTCTGCACCAAAGATGGGCGGGAAGCGGAAGTGACGCACAGAGGCAGCAGGATTCCTCACGTGAGGCCCTGGCCATAGTCACACGTGGTTTGAGCTGGCAGCTGCTTGTGATTGGCGGAGACTCTGCTCCAATCATGAGCGAACACAGTGTTTGGTCCAAAGGTGAATTCTTGGGTTAGGTTTTCCTTGTTTATCCACAGATGGCAGCTTCTTATGTGAGGACATACAGAGACTTCTTCAGGTCAAATTTAGTTTGCTTGCACTGTGCAATACATTTGTATTTCCATTTTTAGAACTATTAAATAAAATTTGATTCTTCTGTTTTTATCTATTATGTGAGTTAATTTGTTCAACACTTACTATTATGCACCAATTTCTCCAGATGAAGCATTAAGAATGTAAAAATAAACCATAGACTACCTTGTCAAATTTTCACATAGACTTTGGAAGGAAAGACAGATTTTTAAACACATCATTTTTAATAAAGAATTATGAAGGTGGGAGGTATCTAAGTGGGAGATAATAAACAAAAGACATAGGCATGAGAAATAGCAACGGTGCTAAAGGTAGTTTTATATGCTATGTCAGATGTGAGATAAAACGTTAAACAACTTTATTCCACTTTAAGTCACATACCCTATAATTCACCCATTTAAGGTGCATAGTACAGTGCTTTTTAGCACGCACACAGAATTGTACATTCCACCTCAATCCAATTTTAGAATATTGTAAAATATATTTTTTAAAGATGCTATAAATATTTTCAATATAATTAATTTTTGGTACAAAAGATATATTTGGATCATATGTTAGACTGACTGCCTAACAACTCTATTATGAATTACTTAGCATGTTTCAAAGACAGTTACGAATTTATCCTCTTTTATATTAACACTGGCTAGATAGATTGACCTTAACTATTTTCTGACTTTAGTAACATGTCCCACCTGATAAAAATGGAATATATCATAGTAACAAAAAATTTGTGAACTTTTACAGATCTCCGTTGGTACTTATCTTTAGAAGAAACACAAATTATTTGTTGGGGAAGATGCAAAATTATCAAAAAGTCACTTTAATAGCACACCTTATTTAATGATAAAGATGTTTATTGATTGAAATGTTATAACCTCATTATTCATTAAGAATTTTGGGGAGCTGGGGATTTAGCTCAGTGGCAGAGTGCTTGCCTCCCGAGCACAAGGCCCTGAGTTTGATCCCCAGCACCAAAAAAAAAAAAAAAAAGAATTTTCATTATTAAGACATTCTGTCTTAAATTAGTTTGTTTGTCAAGTATCTGTAACTTTAAATTTTACTGATTTGAAGCAGAAGTTTCAAACACACGCATATTACATTTAGTATATTTGGGTTAAGCCATATCCTTTTAATCTAACAAAAAGTAAGTGCTATAAGCCCTTTGTTCATAGACTTTATTTCTATAGTCCAATGGAAATTTGCAAAACTATATTTAGATTATATGAAACCAAAATCATTGACGAGTAGAGCTCACAAGCCTGGAGGAGGCCAAAAACTGAGTAAGACAGGCTCACTAGTGTATTTCAGAGGCTCAAGATATTTTTAACCACTGAGCTAAATCCCCAGTCCGCTAGTGTACTTCAGAAACAATGGGGATTTGAAAATAAATTTTTGAGATTAATTCCATCACACATCCTGCTGCTAAATGAGGAAATTCAGGTGTATCGTACCTGTTTGCATAGCTGTCAAGTGAATCATCAGCTGATTCCTGAAAGTCCGAGTAGGAGGCTGTCAAAACTTTTCTTCTGTTGTGGTAGCCAGCTTGCCAGCAGGACTGACTGAGAAAAGAATATAGTATAAGCAATATGTGTTGATGTAAAGCAGGTTACTCAAAAGTTTATATTTAGATATATGTAAAACAAATCTTTGTATAACTGGAAAATTGTAATTTAAAAACTATTACTATTGAAACAATTTTTATTGATCACAATATGATGGCTTCAATGGTGAACACCTATAATTTCAACTACTCAGGAAGCCGAGGCAGGAGGATTTTGAGTTTGAGGCCAGTTCTAGGCAACATAATGAGACCTCTTCTCTAAATTAAATAAACACAATAAATATTTTCACAAAAAATTCCTGAAAACATTGTCTTATGAAATATATCAAACAATTTACTTTAATGACTTGTGTGTTAAAATGACAGATGTTTTACAGTGGACCATAGCAATAGCAAAATACCAGTATATGGATCTTACAAGGAATCTTTGAATTTATGTGTCGATATTTAATTCTATGTACAACTCTTTGGCAAATATCTCACCTCTGCACGAGGACTTCCAGCTATGTGACTTTCTGTGACTCCTGGTTTGGTGTAGCTTCTCTTATTTTGAGTAGAAAAATGCTCTCTTTACCCGTGGTGTTTTGGAAATATCATCCCTGGAACTAAACAGACTGTTCTGCGTCACTTGCAGTATCATGAATTGTCATTTAGACCCGCCATCCTCACCACAGCTTTTCCTGCTGAATGAAACACCAGGGAAAGAAAAAATGTCTGCTCGTGTTCTTCATCCTGAAGCAGTTGTGAATACTGTTTTTTGTGGGGGCGGCGTGCTGGGGATGGAACTAAGGGCCTGTGTTGAGCAAGTGCTGTACCACTTGAGCTAAACCCCCAACCTCAGCTGTGAATATTTCAAATTGTGTTTCCCAATATACAATATGCTCACTCATGATGTCATGTAACGTGATTTTAGAGGATGTGTAGGACACCATAATTGTTTTGTTTCAATGATTGCTTTAGTGCTCATTAGCACATCCTACTTTTATTTCACAATCCTTTTTTGGTGGGATAACATTAAAGTAGGACTTCATTTAAAAAAATTTGTTGATTTACAGGAAAATACTGTTAGTGCAGTTGATTCTCATATATAAAGGTAAATGCATGAAGAGTGACAGTTAGTAGAGTGGGTCTCTACTTTAACTGATATCCGCTCGTGACGAAGAAATGAATGTTTGTGCTACCTTTCTCTTCAAGGCAATGAGAGGCTGGAGGAGGTAGCTGTTAGTTTTCCTTTATTGAACTTGTTATGCAGATCCTTTTCCCAGAAACTCAGGACACAGAATGAAAGCGAATTCACTGGGGTGAATCTGTTGGCTTAACGAGGAATTCCTTCTTGAGAGCCACACGGCAGTGGACTCTCTGCAGATCCCAAGTGAGTGGAGAGTCTGGGGGGGAAGGCACTTGGTGGAACGTTTTAGAGGGTGCTGGAGCAGCATTCAAGAGCAGAACTTCACGCTTCGTGACTTACTCGTTCCAAGATTCTTAAGACGACAAGTTTTTTTTTCTGTTTTTGTTCAACATTGCTTTTTACTGGAAGCAAGTGAAGGAATTTTTAGAGGAGCGATGAGTCTTCAGTGAGCATAACTCCCTCTTTGGCAACCGAAGTGTCTTTGAATAGGTCACTCTGTTTACTCAGTTGTTACAGACACCAGCTCTCGTTGCCTCTCAGGATTTCCTTGCCTTCTCCTAGCAACAAATTGAAAATTGGAGGCTGTTAAATTAGAAATTAGGCCTTTAGTAAAACATCAATTTTGTGTAACAGGTGTGATTCAGTGGGGCTGTGTGGTGTGGAGCCAGCCCGGGACAAGAACTGCCAGCTCGGGTAGCGCAAGCTGCATGACTGCAGCATCACGGGTGAAGTGAAGGGCGGTTGTTTTAGGTCACTAACTTGGGAAGTTGTTTTTTCACACAGTGAAAGTTCACTGCTATATCACATAAAACTTATGGGTCAACTTCAGGTGCTGAGAGTCAAATGAACACCGAGCAGGTCAGTGAATGCCTGAAAACAAGTAAACTCCCACAGTAGATAAACTGTACAAATACACTTTGCTTAGACAAGTGGGATGAGGTCTGGTGTGTGTCGCACAGCGCGGCGACTGCAGTTCGCTACACATTGTATGCTCCAAAACGGCTGAGAGGCTTTGAAATATTCTTCCCACAACGAAATGATAGCTATTTGAGATGAGGGATGTGCTAATCAGCCTGCTTTGTCATTCCACAATGTACATGTATAGCAAAACACACTTTGTATGCCATAAACATGTACAATTTTTGTCAATTAAAATAAGCAAACAGAAGAAAAAGAGTATAAAAACAACAGACTGGCACACTTCTTGGTTTTTAGCCTGCTTCTTACGAGAGTCAGATGTAAGTTCTAAGTATATAGGAAATGTAAAAATGACAGTAAATCTATATAAAATATAAGAAAGCAAATCATATTTTCACATCGCACCTAATTTAGAAAAACAGAACTATAATCAGGGAAAGCAGCAGATACTGTTGGAGGATGGGGTCGTCTTAAAGCAAAAATCCAATGGAGAAGTAACATTGCAGAGAATAAATTACTGAAAATTGTAATGAGAGCTCATACACAATTTTCTTAGGGTTAGAATTTTGGTAGATTAATAAAGAGTAACTTGTTTTTAAAAAGAAAGAGAAGAAACCATATTCTTTCTGATCTCAAGTAGTATTGCTATTCCATTAAGATGTTACAAAAATAGAAAAATAGGAACCTTGAAATCACAGCAATTATTGATAGTAATAACAAGACAAAATACAATTTTCTGCTGTTGGAAAATGAATAACGTGGACGTCTACCTCCAATGTGTTTTCATCATTAGGCTGGCATCTAATTTATATGAAATTATATTGGCAATTGAGATAAACAGTCCAAAAACAGTCTCATTCTTTTACACTCACATACAATGTGCATGCTAACTTTATTTCATACTATTCTTTCTATTGCTGGGCATCAGACCATCTCCAATACAGTAATGACTGAGAAGAGTAAGAACCACTTCATTTGTTCCCAGGTTTGGTTTTGGGCTCAGCCTGGGCATGAAGCTCTGCTCAGGCTCTGCCTGGGCAGCACCAGCTGGGCAGGCTCATCACTTGGGTTCTGGTGCCTAGAGAGGAAGAGGTCTGTAGGCATCTGTCCTTTCCCTTTGAGGTGCTGTGTGTGGTCTTTCCACACTGTCTGGGGTTCCCAGAAAGCCCAGCAGACCATGTGGGAACAATGACAGAGTGCACAGCACTCCAAGGAGGGACACCAGCTGCACTTCTTGATGGAATGACGGTCGGCTGGGGATTTGCGTTACCCTCGCTGTGTAGTGTATTTCTGTTCATCTTTGCATTTATATCCACACACCTTTCCCTCATCCTACTCTCAGTGTACGTGCCACAGACAGACTCTGGGAGGAGCCGGATGGTTGGATACAGGATCATGGGTTCAAAGTTTTTGCTTTAATACTGTGCACAGTTTTCTACTTTTTGTTCTGTGACTGCTTGAAAAACACTTTGTGTACCTTCGTTGAATTGACTGCTGGGTATGTACATGTAGATTTTCATCAACGTTTGTAAAAGTAATGTTTTGCTTTCCAAATGTATGAAATCTGTGGAAGACTACTTTAAAAATATTAAGTTAGGGTATTTCTCTTATAAATATAACAATATCTGAAAAAGCCAAGGGAAAATTAACCAAATCCCCTTTGAAGGGGGGGGGCTATGTTTTATTCACAGAACAAACTTCTTACCTTTGTGTTGAATAAAGTGAGTTAAAAGATTGTGAAGTGTGAGAATTAAAATGCAGCTATTTCCTGAAGTACGTAACTAGATCAATGATTTCCAAGCTTTTCAGATGTGATTTCAAAGCTTTTTGTTGAAGCATTGATTTGATGTATTGTACTTTTAACAACTTTCACTGGTATTACTTTACTAAAAATTAACTAATTGTGATTCATCCAATGCAGAAGTAATATTAGAGTAAGATTTTACCTAAATATAAGATTTCAGTTTCATTTTAAGCTTATATTTTGGGCAGTCAGGTTCCAAGAAACTATGTGGGGAAAATAAGTCTTTCTTCTGTTTTGTTGTGTTCACATAGTTGCTAACGTAACTAAAATTTTCGAAACTAAATATTTCATAAGCTAGCATTTTTCTTCAGTTACCCAAGAAGCCGACAATGATCTAGCTTCCCTGAATATAAATATTACGTTCATGATAATAACCAGAGGGAGGAAAGAAATTTGTGTGGATGTTTTTGCACTTTCCCCATTTTTTCTGGATTATGTGAGCAGCTGACTATTAATAGGCTATTTTTAATGAGAGAAAAATTCTTCATATGCAAAGAATTTAGTTGTGAAAAGTACTCGGTACAAACGTAGTCTTCTAGGGCTCTGGGGAATATAGAGATGGACAGGCACATAGATGGACGTGAATTATTTTGTGGACAGTTAACAGAACCAGTTTGACATATTTTTCTGAGTATTTCAGCCCGGGTGGCTGCATGGGCAGCGACGCACAGGAGGCCCGCCCCTCCCCCTCCCGTCCCAGCCCCGCCCCCTCCCCTC
>PVJO010029632.1:0-16567 GCA_004026905.1 Hystrix cristata
TTGCAAATAGGGAGGGGTGGGTGAATGGAAGGGAGGGGAGGGGAAGGGGGGAAGAGGGGGGAAAACCAAGATGTATCATGTACAGGTACAAAATAACCATGTTGATTATGATCATTATGTATGCAATGTACCAATACATGTTCTTGGTAAAAAATAATAAAAAAAATAAATTAAGAGTCTGGAGAGACTAAGGCAACTGGAGTTCACAGGGCGGCGCACTGAAGAGGGCAGAGCTACATAGACAGAGAACTCTAGAAATCCGCAGAAGAGTTTCCTAAGTAATCAGTGATCTGGGTCTCTGCCGAGGCTGGGGAAAGAACTATATGAGTCTAAGAGAATTAGAGACAGCAGGGCCTCAAGCTCACGTGGATCTGTGAATAGTTCCTATTTCCATCTTCTGAATTGGAAACCTCATTTAGTAGCATAGTCAGATCTCTTAGTAATAATGGAAAATAGTTAGCCCTAAGTTAATTGCTGCTCTGATCTTACTTATCAAATATTAAAAAGCAACACCTAAAAGGATAAAACTATAAAGTAATTTCTAGAATAAATCTTAAGACTATTTATAAAGATATAAAATTATCTGGCACTCAAAAAGGTAAACATGACCCTGTCTAGCATTCAAGTGAAAATGACTAGACATTCAAATAAGAAGGAAGATACAACCCGGTGTATACATGACAACTATTGGGAAGGCAAAGTGAAGGAACAAATGTATCAGTATGAGAGAATTTGATTCACCAAAGCAACAGTAAATAATGTATCTATTTGATGAATCAATAAGTAGAACCATAATGTCTTACTTAGAACAGTAGAGGAAATTCCAGAATCCATGGTTCTTTTTTATTTTAATTTTATTTTAATGGTACATTTTAGATGTACATAGTGATAACATTCATCATAGGGGATTTGTACCTGTACATGATATATCTTGCTGCTGCTTTTTTTCTCACTCCCCTCCCTTCACCCTCCTCTTCCTTATTTACAAAAGCTTAGTTTCCATTTTTTCCTTTCATTTCTCATTTCTCTTGTCCCTCCATTCCTTTCCCTCTCCCCCTCCCTTGTTCCCTTTCTCATTTGGAAACTTTCTTCCCTTTCCCAACAGAAGACATGGTTCTTAAAGGTTAAAAGTGTTGCTTTTACAAGTTGCATCAGGAAAAGAAGACAGAAAGAGTAGAGCAAGTAATTGACATTCATCACGTCAATTGTATTGTAGTGTAGTGTAAGGGCAATGACATTTAAAAACAATACTTAAAAAGATAATGACACTATAATGGATAATTAATGGACAGGGTAGAGGCACCAAAAAAATCCCTCAATAATAAAAATAAATAATGCTTTAATACAATCTTACAAAATTAAAGTTTGCAAATTTAATGCAACCTCTCACAGTGTGCAAAATACCAAAGTGTTAAATAAATGCAATTTTTTTTTTTTAAAGAAAAGTAATGTGATAAGATTTCATTGTTCTAAAATTCGCTAAGACTTGTTTCAGGGCATGACATGTGATCTATCCTGAAGAAGATTCTATGTGCACTTGAGAACAATGTATATTCTATTGCTATATGATAGCATGTTTCATATATGTTAGGTCCAGTTGGTATAAAGTGTTCGAGTCCAAAATTTTCTTATTAATTTTCTCTCTGGATGATCTGCCCATGATTGAAAATGGAGTATTGAAGTCTCAACTATTATTATTTTACAATCTATCTTTCTCATCAGATCCCCTGAAAGCCAGAAGGAGAGAAAGAGAGAGAGAAAGAGAGATCCAGGGAGGATGACACACCTTTTCAAGACACACCCCTTTGAACACATGAGGCTTTGGGGGTGCATCTAAATAGAAACCATAACAATGAATATTATATTAGGTGCTTCAAACATATATATAACTGTTGATAATTTTTGTGAATTAGCCCTTTAATCATTGTATAATTCCGTCTTGGTCTCTTTGTCATTTTCTGGCTTAAAGTCTATTTTGTCTGCATTAAGTATACCTACCCCTGTTCCTCTCC
Source organism: Hystrix cristata (assembly GCA_004026905.1). Taxonomy (NCBI): domain Eukaryota; kingdom Metazoa; phylum Chordata; class Mammalia; order Rodentia; family Hystricidae; genus Hystrix; species Hystrix cristata. Next base: position 2,013 of record PVJO010029632.1, read on the forward strand.
TGTTGGTTTCTGTTTGTGTGGAATATTTTTTTCCATTCCTTCAATTTCTATCTAAGTGAGAACTTAAAACTGAGGTAAGTCTCCTGAGGACAACACATAGTTGGGCTTTTTCTTCTTCCTATTCTTCCAGTCACTTCATGTTTTTATTGGAGAATTTAACCCATTTACATTTAAGGTAGTTATTGATAGGTATGGACTTACTCTTATCATTTGTTAATCATTTTCTGGTTGTCTTATAAATCCTTTGTTTCTGTCTTTAACAATTTTTCTTTAGCAGTATGCTTTGAATATTTGCTATTTTTTGTTTTGTGCATCTATTTTAGATTTTTGCTATATAGTTACTATTATAAATAGAATATGACATTTATAATAGTAGTTTTCTATCTTTATAATCTTATAGTTCTAGTATATTTCAAGCTTGCGTGCAACTCTGAAGTTTTATCACAGCCCCCCATTTTATGCTTTTGATGTTAGAGTTTACATCATCTTGTAATGGATATATATTCCTTGGACTTTTACTTAAGCTGTATTTGTTATTAATAGCTCTTTTAACATTGTGCTAGGGATAACATTGCTTTGCACACTATCATTACTGTCTTAGAGTTTTCCAAATATGGCTTAGAATTACTGGTACCACTGAGTTTTATACTTCCATAACTTTTATGCTATTATTTAGTGGCTTTTGTTTTCAAATTCTATTTTTTGTGTGTGTGTGTGTGTGTGTGTGTGGTGCCGGGGATCGAACTCAGGCCCTTGTGCTTGCAAGGCAAGCACTCTAATCACTGAGCTAAATCCCCAGCCCCAGCCTTTGTTTTCAATTTAAGAGATTTAGATCTTCCTTTAAGCAATTCTTATAAGCCAGGTCCACTGATGATAAACCTCCTTAACTTTTATGGTTTTTTTGGTGGGGGAGATAAAGTTCTTATTCTCCCTCATTTTGCTGGGTAAAGTATTCTTAGTTGACAGGATTTCTTCCCCTTCAGAACTTTGAATATATCATTCCAGGATGTCCTGGCTTGAAGGGTTTCTCCTGAGAAGTCTGATGATCACCCTATAGGAACTCATTTGAACATGATGCATTTCTTATCACCTGCTATTGCTAGAACTTTTCTCTTTGGCTTTTTTCTTTGATAGTTTGATTATTATGTATGTTCGTGAACTCTGTTTTGGGTTGGATCTGTTTCGAGACCTCTGTGCTTTCTCTACCTGGATATTGATATCTTTCCCTAGTTTAAGAAAAGAATACAAGAACAGTTCCCACAAGCTGAGCACAGCAAGTACAGACCTCAGCAGGCCAGTCATCCCCTGAGTATAATGATCTCTAATCTGCCTTCCTTGACATTTCGCGATTTCCTCACTTCACATCACTTTCAAGACATCACCTCCCAGTGCAGTGCATCACAACTAACACATAGTAGGTCCTTGCTTAGTTACGGTGATTGAGATTGTGAGCATTATCTGTCTGTGGACATGCAGAGTTCAAAATGTCAAGTCATCTGGTTTCAGACTTACAATTTGCTTCTAAGGCGAGAGATAAGAAATGAACTCCAAAGCTCAGAGTGGAATGAACTTACATGCACTGGGCTAATACCCGGGAAGAGCATTTGGAAGATTATAAAATACAAGAAGAGTCAGATAATTGAAGAGGCAAAAAGCAAAGATTTCTATGTGAATTTTGAATGCAGACACACACAATGCCTCATGAACGTGTGCTCCATTTTACTTTTAGACCAGATTGTTTAGATACCAACTAGATAGGAAGGCATCTGTGTAGAAGTGCCTACCGGAAAAAAATACACAATCATTCAAAAAAGTGTCAACACCTAGTGAAAATCTCTCACAACTCAAACTTCCCATATTCAGAAATAACCACTAGTGATAGTTTGATGGATGTATGTACATACTACATTATGCACATAGATTTACTATTGAGAGGATAATACCATATAGATAGTCTATGATCTGTGTCTCTCATTTGACCTCTTTTTGACACTATTCATATCAACCTAGATCTGGCTATAGAATTTTTCATCATGTGGGTGAACCATAATTTACTTGGCCACTAGTTTTTTTCTCAGGCATTTTCTTTTAAATTTTTTGCTATTATAAATATCTGCACAATAAATTTCAATGCATATAAGTTAATTCAGCATTTTCTCAGATAATTCTGAAAAGGAGAATTTCTAGATTGATCGCTAACAATCATGAGCTTGGAAGGATGGCATTTCCTCTCAACACAGAGACGTTCATGCTACAATTCCCAGCACCTGTGAAAATATGAGCTTACACAGCAAAGAGAAGTTAAAACTTCTAGTCAGGTAACTTTAAAATAGGTAGACTATGTTGGATTATCTGAGGGGACCTGATAGAATCACAAGGGTCATTTGGAATCAAAGAGAGAATGCAAGGAAGGTGTAACTATGGAACAAAGGCATAAGGTGCCATGTGTTGGCTGTAAAGATGCAGGAAAGGGCTGTGAACATCCTGTAAATATTGGGAAGGGCATACACATGAATTCTTCCCTAGAGTTTCCTGAAAGAAACATAGCCTGGCCGGTGTTTTGATTTTAGTCCATCGAGACCCATGTTGGACTTCTTACCTACTTAGGGTGAGAGGGTGGTTTTAGAGGTATTATTATGCCATAGAGTATAAGAAGCCTCGAAAGAAGCCTTTACTAAGACATGGTGGCACATGCCTACAGTCAAAATACCAAGGGAGGCTGACACCAGAGGGTCCAAAGTTCAAGTCTCACCTGGGTAACAGTTGCAAGACCCTGTTGCAAAATAAAAAGTAAAAAGGTTTGGGGATGTAGCTTAGTGACAAAGCACACCTGGGTTCAATTTCTAGTTCAGAAAAGGAAAAGGCCTTAAAGACCACAAAGGAATGATATTTAGAAATTCCCAACCTCTAATTTTATTTTTAAATAACCACATGTGGTAAGTAGCTACCATATTAGCCAGCCCAGCACTAGAATAGCAGTTCCTTAAAGAAAACAGTAATGACTAATAAAACAGATTGCCTCTGACAAAGGGTGGGCACTAGGTAACTTGCCACTCTGCAATCAGCCTTTATCAGTTCACATTGCCCACAGCTATCATTGCCAGTCTTCACACCGCCCAGAAATGGACAGGTGAGGTGAATGGAGGAAGTGTCCTGGGGGTAGTGACAGCAAAGGTGGAGACTGTGGAAAGCTGTGACTCAACGGGCAGTCACTTTTCAGCTCCAGGAGATACTGCCATGTTCAAGGGAGAGTCGGTATGGCCACATATTCCTACTTTTCAAGGAAAGCTGAAAATCGGTATAGTGGAATGAGAACATCAAATTTCTAAATATTGATAATGAATTCAGAATTTAAAAGAAAAGAACCCTGGGTATTACAAATAAAAGGTGTCGGCCAGATGTGGCCCAAAAGACAAATGTCAGATATTCCCCAAGTACCCCAGCTGGCCGTCTGCCGCTCTCCCCCGGCGTTCTCTGCTCCAGCAACCTGGGCCACCTGCAGGTCCCAGACATGCTCCGCACTCTGTGGCACTTTTGTCTTTGTGCCTGTCACAGTCCTCTTCCTTCTCCAACACCCATAACCCGACCCCTGTATTAGTTACCTTTCCAGAGTCAATGGTTTGTAAGAGAACAGATTTAATACGGAACATTTATAAGTTACAATATTCACCCATAAGCAAATGCAGGAAGAGTGCCGAATGTCTTGCTATGCACTGGAGACCCAAAAGATCCAATCGAGGGCTGGGAGCCCACAGCGCTGTCCTGTGTATGTCTGTGTCTGCAGATGATGGCTGAACAAATCTCTACTGGAACCAGGATACGATGCTCACAGCAGAAATGAAGACCAGAGCTCCCCCGAAGCAGCAGCAGCCATCCTCGATGACAGCAAGGCCCTGAGCTGCTGCTTCTGCGAGAACAGCCGAGTCTCCTTCGGGAGAACCAGCCACAGCAGAACTTCTCCTGGGAAACAGCCCGCCAAGATCTTCTGCTCCCGTTTTTCTTTATGTTGCATCGGCAACGATCCTCAGGTGGATCCTCTACACCTAGAATTGCACCAACTCAGTCCAGCTGGGCGTTCTGGCTCAAGTTGACCACAATAATAAGTTCACCACACCCCCTTATTTTCATAGAAAACCCTTAACTGTTCTTCAGGGTGTGGCTAAGATGTCCCTTCTTCAGTGAACCCTCTGAATCCAATCCAGCTCGAAAGAGTGGCCTAGCTCGTCATACAGAGAGCTGCTATTTTATTTCTCAGGTGGTATCAGAGTAAGTTACTTACCAAGCAGCTTCAGTAATAACTACTGCTATTTCCAAGCACTGTGCTAGGTACCTTGTACAACTAAGGGTATGAGGAGGCTTGTTTAACTTATCACCTATTTAACTATTTTTTTAACTACTACCAGGGTTAAATAAAGAAGGCCTGATGCTACTTCTCTCTAAAGGATGAGCAGAGACCTTAACCACTTTCAAGGTGGGGATAAGTAAAGAGGTCATAAATAAAGTGCTTAGTAGAGCATGTGGAAGCACAGTAAAAACCCAGCGAATGCAGAGGTGCCCAAGTGAGAGGCAGTGAGATAAAAAATCAGTGCCTGCTTCCACGAGGTCCACCCTGGAAAATCTGATTCCAGTACCCACCATGAATATGGCACAGTTGTCTGCTGCTGCTGTTGTTTTCCCTTCTTCGTAGTTTGAATCCACAAGGCGTGCCTCAGGCTCAGCCGGCTGCGTCCCGCTAGGCCTTGATTTCAGATGCTTGGGAAGATGAGGATTTTCCTCTCCAGGGTGCTCCCTTGCACTTTACGAGATGAATTCTGCCTGTCTCCTAAAGTTTACATTTTTTACATCAGGTTATCCCGCTAAACTGAGATCCAAATTTGGAGGAAAGCCCATTCAATTGTTTTACTTGGAATAGTAAGTAGACAAACGTATTGTTCTTATAGAATTTTCCCTTACAATAACACTGTGACTTCTTATGATGAATTTTATCCTACATATTAAAAACTCTGAAGCATAACAGGCTGACTAGTCTGCTCAAAGGCAAGTGGGTGTTGGAGCAGGGATTTAAAGTTGAGATTATTTAAAATCAAAGGCCAGTGATGCTAAACAGAGCCCTAGAAATGACAGACAGCCTGGTTCCCAGGTGAGGAAAGTGGCATGGGCTGGGATTGGCCATGTGGCTGGGTGAGGGTTACGCCGTCAGAGCAGGGACCCCAGTCAAGGCACCCTCACTGCAAAGGCATCCTCCATGCCTGCCAGTGGCCTCTCCCTGACTGTCCCAAAAGAGGGACACGGCAAACTGCCAGTGGTTGCTTCTTGCAAGGACCTTTGAAGCAGCCCGGGGATTCCTTCAGGCAAAGCCATTGGGGTCATAGCTGGAGCAGACTCAAGCAGCATCCTGAACAGCATTCAGACTCTGAAGACGCCACAGGAGAGAAGGGCAAGAGAGTATCACTACCCTCCGTTACAGCCAGGCCGAAGAGCAAGTGGCATTGCCTGCTTCAAAGACAGCAAGCTGGCTCTTCTTCATGTGTTCATGGGCCTTTGGAAAAGCTAGACTAACCAGAAAGATCTATTTTGTGTACAAGACCTCAAAGCTGTGCCTCCCTGAGGAAGCTTGAAGAATAGCATTCATGATACTGTGAAAACTATGGCTTCTGAGAAATCTTGGGAGTGCTAGAGAGTTGCAATAAATCATTTTTTAATTTCCTTGGGAGAAAATAGTTTTAAATAGTCTGATCAGGTAACAACACCAAACATACTGATGCTTCTGCTTTGGAATGTGATTTTCCGGCAGCAGTACAGTAGCCCCTTGTCATCTTCATCTTCACTGTCACTTTCTGAGGTTTCAGTTAGCTCCACTGAACCAAGTTTGAGAATATTAAATGGAGAATTCTGGAAATAAACAATTCATAACTTTTAAATGTGCAGCATTCTGAGCAACGTAGTGGCATCTTGCGCTGTCCTGCCTGGGACATGATCATCTCTCTAGAGTACTCATTTAGTAGCCATCTCCATTGTCAGATGGACTCACGGGCCACTGCAGTAAACCTCATTTACTTAATAACAGTCCCAAAGTGTAGGAGAGGTGTTGCTGGCTATTCCCATATGCCAAAGAGACACCCCAATTTGCTTCCTTTAAAAGGACAATAAGGCATTTTATAAGTCAGAGACTACATTCATGTAACTGTTGTCAAAATATACTATTAGAATTTTGTATCTTATTACTTTAATCTCATACGGTGCCAGCAGACAGGGTTCCAAGGAGGGCTCTGAGTTGCAAGGAGGACTCCAGAAATCTCCAAAGAGTCCTACCACCTTAACTGGTGTGGAGCTGATAGGGGTGGCAGGAAGCCACCAGGGCTGAAACATAAAGAACTGTAATACCAAGAGCTGTAACACTAAGAGATACTGGCACCCAAGGCTCAGAACTGTGGCACTAAGGGCTGAGAGTCACAGTGCATGAAGTCCAGAGCCACTAACGTCAAGGGAGTAATGTTTTGTCCATTTTGGATTTTCATCTGCACTGAGGAAAAGAACCCTCAGCTGATTGGTAACACTTACTGTTTAAAACTGAATTCTGGGAGGACTAGGTTGGGTGGTGGCTGGATAGCTGGGTCTGGGAGGATCCACTTCCAACATGACTTTTTCACCCTCATGACTGAGGAGGTCTCAGGGCTCTTGGCCTCTCTCTGTCCCCATGGCTTCTCATGCCCCAGGGCCTCTGCATAGGTCCTGAGATGCTGCTGAACTTTAAGGTCGGTACTACTTGCTGCTCAATCAAACGGCTTGGAAAATGGAAATTAGTGGAAGGAAATAGATTTACTCAAAGCCGGCCCTGAAGGAAATAGATGAGGTTCTTTATAATCTCAAATCTCTATTGGGGTACAAAAGCTTTTAATAGGAGAATAAGGGCTTACAGTAAGACAATGAGCAGGAAATCCCACGCTGGCGAAAGTCTTCTTCAGAATACTGTTTCCATCTAGCATGTTTTCGGCTCTTCTTCATCCTCACCTCAAGGAACCTGACCTTGAACTGCTGGGGCCAGCATCTGCCATTTTCTTTTCTGACGGACCTGTTACTTTCCAGCAAGTTTATTCATATGAGCAAAGGAGAGAGCGGGTGTTAGAGAGGCCCATCTCTTTAGGAATTAGAGTGCCAGGGAAAAGAGTCATTAGAGGATGAGGGAAGAAAGGTCAGGAAAGGAAGGATTCTGTTCAAAACTTCTTCCCCTCGAAAGCAGTTCAATTACACCGACATCCTATACTTTGTTTATGCCAATTCTTCCACCTGAAGTGCCTTCCCTCCTTTCCTAGTTACCAAAATTCTACCACCCTTTGAGTCCAGCTTAAATGGTAATTGATACAAATCAGACACACAAATTTAAACATTGCATGACTCTTCTTATAGGAGAAACCCAAAATATAAATAAAGAGCCAAATAAGAGCTAGCTAATAGGAAGTCTGGAGATAGATCTTTCTCAGGAAGGGGATTAAGGGAGGGAGGGAGAGGAGGAGAACAACACAAAAAAAATTAAGATGTGTTATGTACATGTACCAACTCCACACAGAGAGCTGGAAATGTCATGTACTGCAATCATGTACTAATAAAAAAAGAAAAAAACAAAAGCAAAGCAGACATCTGACAAGAGTGGCAACACTGGCAAATCTCCTTTCGGATTACTGAAAAAATAAAATGAGCACCGCAAGATTAGCTGGAATGGCTGCAAGGAGGATTCAGAGGGCCTAGCAGTGCTGGTGCTTATGTGAGTGCTGATCAGGCAGACAGCTCCACGGCAGCCCAGAACGTGCAGGGCCTCTCGCTCCTCACAGCAAGTCAGAGATGAAGGGACCTCGTTCACATTCTACTCTCTTATTTTGCGGCTAGCAAGCTGACCCAGGAGGGAATACTTTGCAATAAAACGAACAGAGATACACTGCCAGACATGCATCTACCTGTAAGCTCCTGGGTGCCCTCAGTTTCCCATGAGACAAAGGTTGCATGACTCGGCTTCCGTCCTCTTTGGTGATGTTGGGAGGCTGCTGTCCTAGGAAACCAAGCACTACCAATCTGCAATGCTAAATGGCCCGGCTTTCTAAAGTCTGATAAGTTTTCGCAAGGAAGAATCATCGTACATGAAGTAAAATACTGAATTTCCATGAGGAAGCTTTCTTGATCAACCGACACTAATATAAGAATATTAATTCATCCATTAATATTTATTTAAATCCTGTGCTGTCAGGAAACTGAAGTAATTGAGCTTAGATGGTTAAGTCACAGAGGAACATTCTTTCAGAAATACTGCACCCCTCCACTAGGGCCCTGCACACCTACTCTCTGGACATTTCTGTGTATGACTCTTTCCCTCCACATAGTTCTTTGGGCCATGGCTTATACCTAGCTCAAGCTGGACCAATCAGACCTCCTTTGCATTTTGAAATCTGAGCGCTTTAGGGAATCAGCCAGTCACCTGAGCTGGCCTCTTAAATAGAGCAAAATAATCTAGAGAGTTGGGGAGAAGGCTTTACCATGAATATGCAAAAGCAAACAACCAGTCGAAAGGAGAATAATGAGAGGGCAAGAGGCAGACAAACAGAGGGAGAAAATGGCAGATGGGGAAAGGGGAGGAACAATAGGGAAAGAAAGAAAAAGAAGGAGATAGAGTCAGAGGAGAAGATCCTGCAGAGGCAGGGACAGAGGTAGAGCAAGGAGGGAGTGAGAGAGAGCCTGAAAATGGCCTGAGTTCCACGTTCCTGTTTCAAGCCATTTGAGAGGCCCAGCTGCTTTGGGGATCTATGGATAACAGAGTGTTCTTCCAATACTTCCCCCTCTTATAATCTTGTTGTCTTCTGTTAATTGCAAGTAAAAGTTTAAACTATAAACAGCTTGTCATTCAAAAAAGCAGTGTTAGTTAAAAAGTAAAAAGGGAAAGACCATAAGTGGAAAAGCATTTGGAGCCCACCTATGCCTCTCCATATCCATTCAAACACTGGCTAATTATCTTAGGTTAATAGAGCCTTCACCATCAAAAGTGGCTTCATTTAGCCCCATGGCGGTGACAGTCAACTGAAAATTCTTCTGCTATAAACATGTGATGCATGAATGGAACAAGTTGACACATCCAGGTTTGAAAGGAATAGAAGAGAAATTTTCTAATGAGAAGACAGGCTTAGTAGCCCGACAAGAACCCAGCCAAGGCGCGAAGACTTGCTTGAAAAAGGTGCCTTTTGAAAAACGAGGTGCAATTGGGGGAAGTGGGAGGAGCCAGCCAAGGGGGATGAGATGATGTTGATTGACACCTGGTGTCTCAAGTGTCTGCTGTATACAGCCTCACCTGGCCATGTCATGTACTGCTCAGAGTCACTCTGTCTGACTCACTGGTTGCCCAGTCACTGTCTAAATAAATTGTGTATTTCCATGCATCCCTCCATTTGTTCCCACCATTCCTCCTGCCTGCAGTGCTCCTACCTTATTTCTTCACAAACTAACAGAAACATTGCCCCTGCAGCTGCCTCTCCCAGGGCCTTAGTTGATTTTCTCATTGCTGGGACAAAATACTCAACATCTACAAGTTATAGGAGGGAAGGTTTATTTCAGCTTACAGTTCGTAGAGGGTTCAGTCCATAGTCGACTGGCTCCCAGGCAGGGCGGCATGGCACAGGGGCATCACAGAAGAGAAACAGCCCGTGGCAAAGCAAGGGAGACAGAAGGCAATCAGCAGTGAAATAACAAAGCAGCTTCTTTCTATCATTTTATATTGCATCCAGGTTACCTGTCTTTGGTGGGGGGGTGTCACTCACAACAAGGCTAAACCAATTAGTGGACTAATCCACATACACTTAATCCCAACATCACACCCTTCATCCACATTCACACACCCTAGATCCAGCCACCTCCAAAAAGCCCTGCCTATGAGCACATGATGCTTTGGGAGACATCGAGATACTAGCCACAACACCCAGCTCACTCTGTGCAAATCCACTCCTTTCTTCCCATTGCCTCCAATGCCTTGGGAACAGATACTCATTATGTGACAGGCACCATTCTAGCCATTGGAAATATCAATATGCAAAAATTTTTGCTTCACTGGCATTTACATTCTGCTCTATGAGACAGACAATAGGCACAAGCACAAATAAATATGTAATTTTCACTTCTGATGAGTGCTATGAAAAAATTACGCTGTGTAAGGCAGCGATTCATAGAGAAGGGATGGGATCTTATTCTAGACCTAGCTATCTCTAGATTTCTTCACCCAACTATGAGCTGTGAGATGGATCTTTGCCTGGTACATAGCAACACATCAGAACCTCACATTTCAGTGTTTCACAGTCAACAGAATGCTCTTCCAGGTTTAATAGAAAGCAGGTGAGCTAGAGAGTTAACCAATTTCCCAGTAAATGACTGAAAATTATTGTGTTCCCTGAAAAATGTAAGTATCATATTTTTCTCTGACTTCACCCAGAAATGTAATTAACCAGAAAGCTCTCAGTGCTGGAACCAAACATCAATATTCCATTTCTCAGTTTCATAAATAGCTGGGTAGACTTGGCCCCTCGTTCTGCATTCACTGCCTTCCATTATTTAATGCCTCGCTCTCTGGTCCAAATTCTGCCATTTATCATCTGTGTGTCACATTCTTTTTCTAGCCACCAGCCCAGCTAAGTTGTAGTTTTCGATCCAGTGCACAGGCGTTTGTTGTATGACTTCCATTCCAAATCCGGGTTAATTTGGCTGTGGGGACTCGAGGGGCTGTGCTACTTGGCTGCAAAAGGAGGGATTTTGTTGAGCAAGTAAATTCAGCTCATTTCTGATCTGAAGCATGAAGGTGGGGATGTAGAAAGCTGGACATGACATTGCAGAAGACAGGTTCTTAGCTTCGGAGGTTTGGAAGGCAGCAAAGGACACTGGCTTTGTGATCAGCTAGAGATCATTTAGAGTTTCTGCTCTTCCTCTATTTTTAGGGTGTTATTAGACAAGCTAATTTCAGGTTCCTCCCCAGAAATGAGGGAAATAGCATCTATCTGGAAGCGTTGCTGCAACAATCAAAGTGTCTGTAGAAACCCTGGTAGAGTGTCAGGCACACGGGAGACATCTGTGAAGTAAAAGGATTAGGATGTTGGCCAAAGTGGGCAGTATTGTTAGAAGGTCATGGTGGCTTGGTAGACGTTCCCTGTAGACCAATTATTTCAAACCTGTATCCGGGCATAGCGCGGTGTAATTCATTGCTCCTTCTGCTACACATCCAGGTAGAGGTTTGTCCCAAGAACACCACGTGGGGCCAGGAGCCGGAATTAAAGCCCCCTTCACCTCTTCTGCGTGTGTATGCTGTCCTTAGGCAACTGAATCTCACAGTGCCTGTTCCGTAGGATTACTGTGAGGGCCAGTGAGCTAATTTTCCTTTAAATCCATCTTTTTTTAAACTTGGATACACTCATTTCTAAAAGAGATTTTCTTATGTCTCTAAAGGGAAAAGTTAATCATTGAAAAGAAACATGCAATATGGTCTAAGAAATGTTATGAAAGTTCAGTTCTTGCTATTCCTTGCTAAAGCCCTTGAGCCTGAGACCTGCCTTCTCTCCCTGCAAAGGGACTTTCTCAAGTGCTCCAGAAGGGTTCAAGTCACTCGAGCACTAGAGTAACACTTTCTCCACAGAATCAGGGCAACGGCCTCACCTCGAGATTCAGTGTGGGGTCGCTGGAGCTCCTCAGAGCAGCTGTGCTGTGTGCAGAGCCAAGCCCTGGAGGCAGAGTTAGGAGCACCAGCCTCTAGGCCCAAGGACACCCTGGATGAGAGGAGGGGCCTCAGCAATACCACACGGCCTCCCTGCACCCACTTCCTGTGTGACGTGGAGAAACTGGGCTCTACAGAGGACTTCTACCACTAGAAGCAAGGATTCTTATGCTGCAAGAGCCAGGTCTGATTTCACTTCATTCCTGTGACAAGCACCATCAGAGGACCTTGAGTGACTCACTCTTTCTCTGTTGAACCAAACAGACCGGCTTCGCCTGCTTGAGTTTTCCTGGTGGGTAACGGTGTCTTCTCGGCTAGAGGAACACTCAAGGCGGGGTGGGGAGAGTGGTCATTTTGTATTCTCTCTAGTGCTGGGCTGTGAGAGGAGTGGGTGATGTGGTCTGCATGCTTTAAGTAGGACGCTCACGTGAGTATTTTCTATGAGAACAGTAGGAGGCAAAAAGGAGAGCTGTTGTTGGCAGAGGAACTCTTGTTGCTCTGGAAGAATAGACTCTGAGACCCTCCCAGGACCCTGGTTCATGGCAGGACACAGGGGTGCAGTCTTAGAAACTCCCAACACGAAAAACTCAGGTTTTCTAGGCTTAACCTATACCACAAATAAACCTCATTTTAACATTTTTAAACCTTTAAAAGTTTTTTAAAATTTTACTTGAATGGTAATCCTTTATTTTTTTTCTTTTATTTCTTTTTATTGGGAATACATACCAATGAAAAGATTAATGGGTTTAATCTTGTTATATTCATGCATGCACATAACATACTTTGATCATTTCCACCCTTCCATTATCCCCTGGCCCTGCTGTCTGCCCCTAGTTTCACATTTTGGGGTTATAAATGTGTATAATATATTTTGTTAATATTCATCTCCCTATTACTTACCCTTAGATCTCCTCCCCTTCTTGTTTATCTTAATTATAAAATATCTTTGAACATTTACTAAAATAACGTTATGAACTCACCACTTCTTATTTAATTATAGAAGATATTGAAAGCATAAAATTGAACTGCTGCCAAATTCAACATTTAATTTTTTAAATTTAGCCTAAACATCTGCCTAAACACTATTGTCTTTTTCAGTAGACTTTTCAGTTCGTGTTTGCTTGTGTCACCAGGCCTCGCCGCTTTCCTAAAGCACTGTTTTATCAAAAGCTTCCCAAACGTCACTCCATACACTGGCAGGAGGTTCCCAGAGAATGCTTCATTGCTGGGTGGATATTGGGGGCCCAGCTATAGATCCGCTCATTAGCCAAGAAACTCACTCTTGGTTGGTGTTCTTTGGTGGCAAGCAATAGAAAACTTCTCTTATGATATTGAATTTAGAAAGAAATTTACTTAGAAGGATAAGAGGGAACTCACAGAATAAGAAGGAAGTGATGAAAAATTAGTGAAGAGCAGACCCTGGAGCAGTGGAGTCTCTGGGTTTCCCAATCATGTCCTGGCGGTGAATCTGGCCTCCTGCATATCTTACAGAGTTTCTGGAACACAGGCACATGCTTGTCTGCACAAGGTGAACGCTTGCTCTTTCTTGACGGTAGCAGAGTCAGATAGTCGAGGCAAGGATGTTATAGCTCCCAAAGCCTAAAATATTTGCTAACCATCTTCAGCCCATGTATCTGTAATTCAAAGAGTAGAATTCCTCGAAGAGAGACTGAACTGCGATCCCACACCAAGACCTTTCCCAGGAGGAGGCTAGTTTCCTTCGGTGATGTTCCCATTGTTTGGGCAGCATCCACTGGATGAGGCGAAGTCCCCCAACCTCACCGAGCTCTCACTGAGGTCTGGAGGAGAGGAACCAGGCAAGCAAAGTCACCAGATGTGCTGTACTCCCACACAGCAGCCTTACAGCAATTCAGATGTGTGCTTCAGCAAAATTAAAACACACATACACACTGCAAGTCACAGAGCTCAGGTTGTTTTGAATAGTCAAATCTACAAATGACAGCTTTGAATTCCAAGGCTCTATGATAGGCCCTTTCTGCAGGTTTGCTAAAATGTTAGAAACAGTACTGGGGTGAGCACAAAGCAATAATCCCGAACAGGCCTGCACTCATAAGCAAATCACTCATTTCCCAGTTTCCCGCTAACAAGTTTGTGGTAAGGTGTAAAGTCAGGTGTGGCACAGGTGCTTAGTACATATTTGTAAAATTGTTGAGTATCTCATATGAATAAAATGGTATTATGAGTGAAAAATAGAGAAGAATAAGGCATGATTAAAAATCCAAATAGTCGGCCCAGGGATGCAGATCAGGGGTAGAGTGCCTGGGTAGCATGTGTGTGAGGTCCTGGATTTGATTCCAGAAACACACACACACACACACACACACATACACACAGTCCAAATAGTCTTTTACAGCAGGGTTTCACTATCTGTGTACTATGCTACAGTTCTCAAAGAGCTCCTTGCTTGTTTACCATTGCATTTTACTGTCTACATGTATTACTGCTCTTCTCTGTACTTCCTTCCTCGTCTCTGGTGGATGTGATGTCCTTGGTAGCATGTGAGGGTTTGGATCCGAAATGTTCTCCGGAAGTCTCCTGTGTTCCGAGGTTGGGCATCTAGAAGATGATTGGATCATGAACTGCTGACCTTGTCAGTGGGTTAGTCCGTTCGTGAATTCACAGCTGGAAGTGTTGGGAGGAAGTGGGACCCAGTTGGAGGAGGTGGGTTGCTGGGGCTGCCTTTGAAGGTTCTCTCTCCCAGCCCCAGCTTGCTCCTCTTCCTCTGTTTCTGGCTGTCGGGAGGTGAGAGGCTTTCCTCCACCACCCCCACCCGCCATGAAGTTCTGCTTCAAAGCTGGCCTGG
>PVJO010029633.1:0-16551 GCA_004026905.1 Hystrix cristata
AACGTAAGAGATCTTTTAGGAAGCCAGTACAGTAATTCTGGATCAACATGACGTGTGTTTGGACTAGAGATAGAGAATTAAAAGTAAAGGAAAATGGTTTGGTTTCTGGACATATTTGGAACTGATAGAATTTACTGAATAGCTGGCTACAAGGTGTAAAGAGGTAACTCAAGCCTGAGCACCTTAGGAATAGAGATTCACTGCCCGAGATAGATACAGTAGCAGGCACAGCAGGTCTGGCCATTTGCTCAGCAAATATGATAAAGAAAGAGACAAGCCTATTGAAAGAGTATGCAGAAGACTGATGATAATGACTGATCGCAGAGTGTGACTGGGCTGCAGAAGAATGACAACGTGAAGGTGGCTGGAAGGGAAGATGTTTGGAGTGAGCGCTGAAGGGCTCGTTAATTTTACCAACATAAACACTGGCTCCCTCAAGTCAAAACCTTAGTAGGACACCTCCCATCAGAGTTCCTGGGAGGCTCATTCCTGGTACTTCCTAGATCGGTGCCGGTGAACCTTCTAGAGACGAGGTGCCCAAACTGCAAGCTCCAACACTGCAGTTTGCTGATCACCAGCACAAGGGGGCGAAGTTCTACTGACCGCCAGCCTTCGGCCTGCACCGAAGAAAGTATCTGAGTGCATTTCCTACCTTGTGGGGGCTTTTGCTAAAATCACAGCCAGTCCAAGCAAATATAAATTCTTCACAAACAACTCACTATACTACACATTCGAATATGCCAGGGGGACAGCACAACATAAAAGAAAGTCTCTTCATTAGAACATCTCTTTGCTAAATCTTAGATATTAAATTTCAATTTTTCATAAGAAAACTCAAAGCTAAAATCTTGCGTTAATAAAAATGAACATATTAAAAACTCACAACTCCAAGAAAATATATCCTTGGCAGGGCACTGACTGGCCTTGCAAAGGCCTAGACGAATCGTGGCTATGAGTCACGGCTCATGATGTCATCGCCTGGCACCGGCTGCTCCTTTCTGAGCATGCATATGGCCCCTACGTGTGCCATTATCCAACGCTCAGCTGCTGAGGCAATGCTGGGGTGATGCCGGGTGACTTGGCTCACATGCCAATAGACAGGACTCTGTACCTGCACATGTGCCATAGGATTTCCACTGCTGTCCTAGATAGTCCATCTCAGTATTACCTGTAGAGGACCTGGAAGTTCTTAAAATTATTTCTTTCAGAACCACATGGTGGTCTAATTATCTAAAAATGAAAACCTTCAATGCTTAATATTTGAGTGGTTATAGGACACTATTTAGCTCTTTGGAATATATTTGAGAATGTCTAGACTAAAATAGATTGTTCCATATTTTCAATCAAAGCCCATCTTCGGGGTCATGAGTCACTGAATTTTACGAAAGGATTTAAAAATGAAATAAAATGTCTTAGTACAGTGATTTGAAGGTTGATTCTTAATTCCCCTCGTAACTTTCTAAAATTGAATTTTTATTTATTTTTTTTTTTGTGCTGGGGATTGAACTCAGGGCTTTGCACTTGCAAGGTAAACACTCTAACCACTGAGCTAAATCCCCAGCCCCTAAAATTGAAATTTTAAAATCTGAATATTAATCAAATCATTTACAATCTCATGAAACCATTCTAGAAACACCACTTGATTCCTGCAAAATAGAGTATGAAAGAATTGTATTTTATAATTTATTTTAAATGGAGGAATGTAATACTTTTGTCATACAAATAATATGTTTTACTTTATTTTTAGATGTTCCATAAATAAATGGGGCCCTGCCAGTTCATATAAAATCATACACAATAGGTCACTGCATTTTGAAATTTGCTCTAGTACCATGTTGTTTTCTGGAGGGGAGATTTTATTTTCTGTAAACATCTCCATGTTCAATTCCCAATTTGTCAGTAGGGGGATTGGGGGAGTGGAATCCAGTAGATTCAAAAAAATAAATATGTCCCCCTCTAAACATTTAGAAGTGTGAATTAACCATCATATAGAATTTATAAGGCCACTATTAGTTTTTGAGGCAATCTTTGCTATTTATTATTGGTGCTTGTATTTTGTGCTTCTGTTATTCTGTTTCTTTCAAAATGACTTCATTTCTCATCATCTGACAGCCTTACTGAAGGTGGAAGCACACTTGAACAGCAGCATAGAGCCTCTCTTTTTGCAGTCTTTCCCATGACATATTTTCTAGGAATATTTCTGTATGAAGGTGAAGTTACACATGTAAAGTAGTTCATGTATTTAGCTTTGTCAAGAGTACATGGAAGAATTTTGTGCTTTTCTCCCATGTAATTAGAAAGGATAACACAGTGTTTTGTATTGCTAGAACCAGTCTCATATGGAGGGGTGTGTCCTCACCTACACATGAGTTTAAATTTGCCGTGCCACGTAGCTCGTCTTTCCAGACGATGACCTTCCCAGCCACTGAAGTGCAGGCCATTGGACGCACTTCCTCTGTAAGTCCCAAGATAACCCCCAAGATTGTTTTTGAGGTTTACGAAACTCATTCAAAAGTCTTTTTTGTTTGTTTGTTTGTTTAATCTTGTCATTATGTAATCATGAGGCAAAAATGTCCTGGAGAGATTATGCACTAATGAGATGGACTTCATCAAAGGCTATGGGAAGGAGAAGCCTTGAAGAAAGAGGAACAGCCCACGGGAGACGACAGAGGTATCAACCAGACAGATGCCTATTTAGAAGAAGAAAATGACTACTTTCCTACTCTAACAATAAATCTCTCCAACATTGTTAATAGTAATACTTTGGGTTAAAATACAGCAGATACCTTTTTCACTATATGTTCAAGGTATTATTTTTATTTTTTTATACTAATATCAATACCAGAAGTTAAAGACGTATACTTTACTACAGTGATAAAGGTAAAAATGGAGACTTACTGGTTTTTATTTCTGGTAAGTGATTTTTTTTAAATAAAGGAAAAGATACTGTTTTTAGTGGCAGGTACAATATAAAGCTTTTGTTTTTGTTTTTGTTTATGTTTTTTAATTTTTGTTTTTGTTTTTGTTTTTGATTTTGTATTTGTTTTGTTTATGGGTTTTTTGTTGTTTTTGATTTTTGGTTTTGTTCTTGATTTTTGGTTTTGTTTTTGATTTTTCAATCTCCAGTGGTACTGGGATTGAACCCAGGACCTTTTCACTGAGCTACACATCCAGTCCTTTTTTATTTTGAAGCAGGGTCTTACTTCATTGCTAAGCGTTCAGAATGGGATCAAAACTTTCAGTCCTTCTGCCTTAGCCTCCAGTAGTGCTGGGGTCAGAGTCTTGTACCACTACATCCAGCTAAGTTAAATTTTTGAATCAAGGCTAAAGAAAACCCAAGAATATGTAGAAAAATGTCCTTTCAGTATTATTATTATGTTATATTAAGAAGGCATTTAAGATGAGTACGAAAGGACACATTTTTAAATGGTAGAATTTCCTTGTTCCTAAATAGTAAATTAAGAACATTTAATATTGTGTGCTTATATTATTTTATTATACTCCAAAATCATTACTACATTGCCATTCTTTAAAAAGTGTTCTGAGCCGGCGTGGTGGTGCACACCTGTGATCGCAGCACTCGGGAGCCGGAGGAAGGAGGACTGCAGAGTATTTGAGGATGGCAGGGCCACACAGGGAGTTCAAGGCCAGGCTGAACTACATAGCAAGACCCCGTCTCAAAAAGAAGAACATAAAAGTGTTCTGATTCAGTGAAGAAAGTTTGATATCTGGCTTGAGAATTGGTCCATTATGTTTCCATTTGTATCAGTTCTTTAAAATAAGACTTCTTATACTTTATAAGTGTAAAGCCACAAACTGCTTATACTCACCCACATTTAAAATGTAGATCCCCTTCTAATAGTATTTATAATAATGATGGTGGACAGTTTTAAGCAATTTCCATGTATTAATGCACTGTACAAATTGGCAGTTGATCATATTTTGTGCCCATTTTATGAGTGAGTAATGCAAGACAGCTGCCGGTCACTCGCTGAGAGACAAGAGGCTGAGCTGTGGGCTTCACCAGGGATGAAATCATGCTGTGAAGGCACAAACACTGTCACCAGTCCCAGTCCGTAAGTCCATATTCAGAGACTAAAAGTTGCTGTGTGTTTTCCTTCTAACTTCAGAGCAGTGAACACTGCGTGGCAGATTTTGGTGAGTTGAGGCATGAACTGGAAATCAGAAAGTAAAGACGTTTAACCTAAATAAAATGAGAGGTAATAAATATTAAAGTTTATTGATTGCCAAGGTTACCAGTGCCTGCAGGGTAAGGAAGTACAAGAGGGTGAGGGGGATAGATCAGAGAAAGCTTCAAGAGAAGATAAAACCTGTGCTGAGAGGGATTTTTCAAAAGCTGGAAAGCTGGAGGCAGAGACAGCATGTCTGGACTGAAGGAATGGGGCAAGCCAAGAAGGCAGGCAGGGTTTGAGTGGAGGGGAAGAAGGAAGACACGAGACTCAGAGATCTAGGAAAGGTTAAGATTAAGGATGTTAAAGGGTTTTGGGGTGCTGAAGTTTCCTTCTAGGTTCTTTATATTCTGAGCAAAGAGTGTATCAAGACACCTATGAACAGTAGCAAAGTTTTATTAAAGGCAGGAAAAGAAACAGGGTCTGTAGAGCCATCTGGGGTCAGGTAAAAGTAGGACAAGAAATACACCTTACAACATGAGGGCGGCCACCGTGCAAGAGAGAACACAGGGGCAAAAACTTAACATGGACCACACTTTTCATATCACTGGCTCCTCAGGCTGACATTGGATGTAGGCATCCTACTGAAAATCTGTTGGAGTTCTCCCAAGAAGTCCAGGAACACGGCTTTGGGAACTGTTGGGGGCCACACCCACTTCCCCAGCCAGTTTTACCACACCCTAATCTCCTGTCTCAAGGAGGCCTCGGATAATTTGCTGAAAAGCATTAATGTTTTTCTGTACATAAGGGGAAGAATTTTGATGATATGAAGCAGAGGGCATTTGATACAACTGAATTGTGTTTTTCATAAACTGTCTTGGCAGCTTCAAGGAGGATATATTGACAAAGAAGATATTTGGTAATAATAGATGCTTCAAAGATTTGGGGGAAAGATATAATTTTGAGGAAAGTGGCAACAGTGATTAGGAAAAGAGAATATATGTATAAATACGTAAGAGGTTAAATAAACAAGTCTTGATCATTATTTAGAAGAAAAAAGTGAGAAAAAGGAGAAGGAAGAATCTCCTGGTTTTCTTGCCCAGATGGTGGTGCGTATGCAGAGGAATGGGAGGCAGGCAGAAATCGCATACATAAAACAGGTCAGGAAGACACTCATCAGACGGTTCAGATTGGTGGTAATCAGTCCATGAGCTCTACTCTGTGCCCAAGATTGGCTCTGTGAAGACAGACGTGAACACTCAGCAAGAGAAAGTGCAAGAGCAGAGGTTGGCTGAGCACAGAAACCAGGAGAAGGTAACACTCAAGAGCGGGGGGGGGGGGGTAACCTGCAGGGAGGGCACAGAGAATATACAGGGGAGAGTTTCCCAGAAGCCGAAACCAAGTTAAACAGAAACTCTCAGTAACACCAGAACCTTTGGCTTGGCTTTCAGGCTGGAGGGGTCTCTGGCTTGCTGAGTGGTACCACCACTCTCGGTGGACACAGAGGCCAGATTATAATTGCTTAAAGAGAGAATAAAAAGGTCAGGATTCCAACTGGGGATTTAGCTCAGTGGTAGAGTGCTTGCCTCGCAAGCGCAAGGCCCTGAGTTCAATCCCCAGCACCCACATAAAACAAAAAAAAAAACCAAACAAATAAAGTAAGCCTGGTAATAGTTTATTTAGGCTGGGGATTTAGCTCAGTGATTAGAGTGCTTGCCTTGCAAGCACAAGGGCCTGAGTTTGATCCCCGGTACCACAAAAAAAAAAAAAAAAAAAAAAACAACAACAAAAGGTCAGGATTCCCCAAAATCCCATTATCTTCCCAAATCATCCTCCCCTCCATCTCACTCTGCAGACAGCTTTTCTCTCTGAGACTGGAGAGGAGTCACAATTCTTACCATGTTCTCAGCTGTTCCACAGCTAAAGCTGTTGCATTTAAGAGGCAAAATAATTTTAGGTTGTTAATATTATGTGGCAATTTAAAAAAATTAATTGGTAATAAACTGTAATATTCTTAGAAATAGTGCCCATTAAATGAAAAATTTTCTGTAGAAATATGCACTGCAATTTCTATGACTAGGAAAGAAAAATGTTGAAATATATACATAATTACTAGGTAATCAATATACATATAGATTGTCACAATTCTTTTCTATCAGTGTATGTTTGCAATATACAACAGCTATGTTCTTTCTGAGGAATTGGTCCATTCACATGTATATAACATGTTTTGATCATTCTCATTGTCTTACCTCGGCTCCCTTACCTTCCTGCTCCCCTAATACCCTTTTCCACCTCCAAAGAGTGTCCTATTGTTTTCTACTGTAACCAGGCTGAGTTTGGGTGGGGGTCCCTGAGGCTGAAATAAGGAATTTAATCCACACTTTTCATAGAATAAGTTTGTGGGTTTGCAGACTTCTTTGGCGGAAGAATTTTCAGGAAGTCAGTAAGAGACAAGAGAAGGGTTTATTAAACAGATACAGAATGCATGGAAGAACAGAGAAATGGGAACTGGGGATCTTTTCTGGGTTTTGAGTAGTGGGAATGCGAAGAATTGGATAATCCATAGTTTCAGTCTCTTCTAGTGGGTGGGAAAGGACGGGCCATCGTGAGATAATGGTCCATTCGCATGGAAAATTCTGAAATGTGGTCTATTCATAAGTGAAAGAAGACATTTACAAGTAAAAAGGGAAAGGGAAAATCCATTTGTAGGTGAAAGAAAGTTACCCAAGTTTACTATGTATTGGAAGAAGAGCAAGAGAAAAACACAAACTGGGCTTGTACCCTAAAGCTGTAGCTATTCTTAAAAGTACAGTTTTTGAAATCTCCACTTCCTTGTCTCCTTTCTCTCTAGTTTTTGTTTCTTCTAACCTAACTCACTATCATCTCTCTTTTGTTTTGCTCTTTTTTTTTTTTAGGTTTTTTTACACGAGAGAAAACATGTACTATTAAACTTACTGTGTCTGATTTATTTATTTCACTAGACATTATGGTCTCAAGTTAGATGCACTTTCCTGCAAATTACTCACTTTCATTCTTCTTTATGTCACAATTCTTACTGCTTTGCAATTTCCTCAGTTTCTGAAGGTCGACACTTCTGAAATGCTAAGTGGGATAGGAGTACTTACTTGCTTAAGTAACTGTGAGAAACCTCACAAAGTGCCCTGGGCTTGCGTGTGATTTGCAGAAGGCAAAAGCCGCCCTGCTGGTGTTGGAGGCCTGACTGGAGGGACTCGCTTGACCGCAGGACCCGAGAAAGCTGGGCGATGGGAATCGCCTTGGTGGTTTCAGCTGCAGGGATTTGCGGGCAGGTCTGACCAGCTCCCTCACGGTGAGGAATGGTGGAATGTGGTTCCTCCACTTTTCCTGGGGCTCTGAGACAGCCAGGAGCTCCTTACTCTCTAAGGCCTCAACTAGCTGAAGGCAAGACGCACAGGAGAGGGGTGAGGGTTCGCCCATAAATCACAGTGAGGACTCCGTGCCCTGGAACCTCAGTGATTGCATTGTCTTGGCATTATTTCAATATAGATTGTAAAAATGAACCAAACAAACAACAATTGAGCAATTGGTGGGGAGGATAAAAGAGTATTGTCTAAAAGCCCACCTCTAGATTTGGCAAAAAGGGCCAGATTGTTTGCTAATGTTACATCCGGAGGTGGACTGTGACCTGCTGTCCTGCTAGAAAATATATTGCCCGGTGATGGTAAACCCAGCTACAGTAAAGAATGAAAGAAACTGAGTTTAAATTAAGAGATGACATTTTATTTAGAGGACAATTTATTTAAAAGTAGTGAAAAAGGGGGAAAAGGAGATGATAGATAGCTACTCAAGGAGTAGGGAGCATTCGAAAGGAAATACTCGTGGGCCCTTTGATCTAGCCCCTTTTTATTTAGGTTTTTCCCTTGGGTCGGCCCTGGGAATCTGATTGGCTCTTGGGCTTGTCTGTCACCTCTGCCTTGATTTCCCTCAGCTCTGTGACCTTTGTCTTTTGGCAGAGGGCAAATTTATGGGCGGGTGCCTTAGGGCTAGTTAAAGAGTCAAAAGGGAGTGTTTGCTTTCTGTATGTTAGTCAGATTACCTGGGGCCTTCCGGAATTAGTCTCTTTGCCTTTATCTCTGTTGGGATGTAGCTGCTCATTTTGTAAAATGAGCAAAGATCATGATGAATCATCATTTGAGTTAACACACGGAGTTTCCAAGTGACTTTTGTGAGTATATTTTAACACTGCCGCCGTTACATACAGGCACAAGAGCACACTCTGAAAGTACTGGGCTGTTTATCGGTGCTGGCAAGTGCTTGCAAGAAGCCGGGTGGGGAGGCCCAGCGTCGGGTTTCCCTCGCAGTCAGTCCCAAGAACGCGCAGCCAGCAGGCCGCAGACCCGGCCATGCGGCTGGGGGGGCCGAGGGCCCCTGAGCTCCCGTCTCTCCGGCAACAGGAACTTCACATTCCTTCTTTCACCAGCTGTGGGTGAGTAACCCTTGAAAGTGCTAATAGGC
This sequence comes from Hystrix cristata, assembly GCA_004026905.1. NCBI lineage: Eukaryota > Metazoa > Chordata > Mammalia > Rodentia > Hystricidae > Hystrix > Hystrix cristata. Next base: position 8,628 of record PVJO010029633.1, read on the forward strand.
CGTGACTATAGAATGGACCAGTGCAATTATCTTCATGATTTTGATCCATAACATCCTACAAACTCACATTGAGCCACAAATTAGGTAGTAAAAATCGCCATCTTCAAATTCCCATCTACCAGGCGCCATGCCTGTGTCTTCAATTTTCTTTAAATCCACAAGATGAAAGAAAATAATGAAATAAAACAGAACGCGAGCTGCCGCTTTCTGTTCGGCTCTGCCCGCCTGAAGGCGACACGTGCTTGGTGCTAACTGAAGCCGGCCGGGCTCACAGAGACTCCACCAGCCGGGCTGCCTGACACAGGCAAATCCAGAGAGCCCGAGACCGGAAGGCGGTTACTCCGCGGTGGGGAAGGGAGATGAGACGTTGCTGACCAACACCCACGCCGTCTCGGGCAGGCTAGATGAATAAGCTCCAGAGATCAGCTTTTCAACAATCTGCCCACCGCCCACAGTAATGTGTGGCACACTTAAAACCGTTAGGATCGTAGATTACATGTTCTTTCACCAATAGTTTTTTGTTGTTGTTGTTGTGGTACTTTGTGTTGAGAGTCTGTCTCTCTCTCAGTTCCTGTTTCTATCTCTGTCTGTCTCTGTCTCTCTGTCTCTCGATCTCTCTCCCTCTCTCTCTCTCCTGAGCTTTTACTTTGTGCTTGCCTGCTAGTTGTAATGACACAGGCATGGTGCCTGTGTAATTGTAATGACACAATGTATAGTACTCATTTCAAAGTGTATTGTGCACACTCTTTGTTTAAATAGTTCCTGAAATATTTGAGAAGCTTTCTGCACCTAAAATAAACATTCTGAAGAGCCATCTAGGAGTAGGAGAGATGATGAGTAGTGTGTTTTGTGTTAAGCATAACTCTGGCTCAAAGGCTGAAATCTTTGCTAAGTGTGAAAAATAGTCTCAATCCCTCATTAAAGCAAATAACTTGCTTGTCTGAAAGTCTAAACTACCCACGCATCCAAGCAGAAATCAAAAGACTGAGACATGTTTGGCATCTGTTATTTGAGTTCCCACCTCCTTCTGTGCTGGAGTGGTCTGGAGCAGGTGAACTGTAAAAGCAATGAAATGCAAAGTTTAAAATAAAAATTAGGTCAAAGTTGAAATGGTTACAATTCATTGTAGCATTGACAAGTTTTATGGCAATTTTAAGATGTCTACATAACGCAAAACAGAAACTATCTTTCGCTGAATACCTACCACGTGTAACTGATTCTTCCATCAAAACCCATCCCTTCAATGGGGAACCTTTGTATTCGAAGTTCATGAGTAGAAAAAAAAAAAAAAAAGAAAAAGAAAGAAGGAAGAAAGAAAGAAAGAAAGAAAGAAAGGAAGAAAGAAAAGAGAAATATGCAGTAACATTAAAATACCTGAGATCAAGAACAAAATAAATGTAAATGTTTTTAAGGTCTAAACTATTATTGCTAGTCGTAGGGGCATGTTGCACTTTGTAGACCTCATTTCCTGGCAGTGCTGGCTGTGGTGTTGTAGAAACTCAAAAATTACCTAACATATTAAGAGTCAGAGTCTGGAGATGGATTCTCTCATGAGAGCTTGTCTTGTGGGTCTGGAGGTGCTCAACTATATAAAACATTTTTGCATGTCGTGTGTGTTTCTTTCTAACTTGGCTTGGTGGTTTTGTTTAGTACAGTGGCTATGAGCTCTCGCCTCACCCTGATGGGAATCTGGGGATTTTATCACGGATGTCTGCATTGCGCCTCTCAGGGGCACTTCTCACGCTGGCCCACAGCCCGGGCCTGCAGGCTCCACCAGGGAACAGGGCTCCACTCCTCTCGAAGGCGCTCTGAAAGCCGCTGTCTGACCTGGTCTGCTTTATTCCTACCAGGTCAGCTCCTCTCTTGAAAAGCCCCGAGTGAGTGGGTCAGGCGATACAGAACAGGAAGAGTTTATTGTGTACACATCCCTTCACAGGCCCACAGGAATGGGAGTCTGAAGTACTCACAGCCAACCGGAGCCCAAGGGGGAGAGGGGCCTTGATACAGTCTTTCCTGGGGCCTGGTTTATTCCCCAAGCACAGAAGGGCTGCACCGCGTGGTCTGTGGGTTTGGAGGTCCATGCGGTGACTCCAGTACACTGTGTGACCTGTCCCACAGAGCAGAGGACATCAGGAGTGTTGGGCAGGTAGCAGACGTGCCGAGGTAGGGCCGTCCAAAAGAGGCTGTCAGTGAAATAAACAGGGAAACCAGTGCATAATTACACATTTATGATCGTTAGTGGGGTCTCCACCCACAGTGACCCCACAGAGCATGATGACACCTTAAGGTCACACGTGGTACACAGTCCTCTGATTCCTGACCACCTAGCCTTCTAACTCCAGAACAAGGCACACAGCATTCCTGGCCACTGCAGCAGCTGACATGCAGCCCAGTGATAGCAGGAAAGGAAATGTTCTTTAAGGACCCTCCTGCCTCAGGTTAGGACCTAGTTTAATTGAAGAATTTCTGTGAGTTTCTTACATGATTAAAGCCCCAAGGGATCGCTGACCATCGAAAAGGACAGGGAGTCATTTTGCACTTCCAAAGGACCTTCTAAATGAAATATTGGTCAGCATCATCATTATCCCAGTTCCCTGGACCCCAAGAGTAACCCTTAAGTGCATAGAAATGCCTCAGAACTCACACTGGGGCAGATGTCTGCAGCACGGCCCGCCTTCTCACTTGAGGAAGTAACCCTCTCTGTCTGTATCTGCTCTACAGTAAATTCTGCCTGGGCTTCTGCATGGCCCGTGTGTCGTCACTGAAGCCTTCCATCAAGGCCATGAAGAACCAAGGACCAAGGCAGTGAGGGGTGGGTTTCTCGCTGCATCTGGAGCGAGAGTAGGTGGCTGGAGTAGGCTTCGGAAGGCAGGTAACTGGGTGAGTCATGGTGAGGAACACCGGGAGATGGAGAGAAACTATCAGAACTGACTGCATCCTGCTTCAGTGTGCGTGAAAAAAGCCCAATTTAGATTCAAAACTGGCGCCAAGCACACAGGAAATTATAGAAAGTCACTATATTCTGTGTGTGCGTGTGTTAGAATTCAGCTATACGTTCACTCTCCATACAAACTCTTTCAGAGCCTGCGCACAAATTTGGTAACTTTAGCGTCCATTTCAATCTAAAAAAGTGAACTGCTTCAAAAAAAGTCCACAGTATATACATTGGATTAATATTAAATGAAAAATAAAATTATAAATATGTAATTTCGATTAGAACACATTGTTGAAAGTGTTCAACTTTATAAAAGTCACATAGAAGAAGTAAGTTTTGTTTTATAGTATTATTTACCAAAGCAACATTCAACAAATTCTTTTCCAAAGCAAACAAAGATAAACATGTGGTTACTGTAAAAAATTAAGAGTAGATATTGTGAAATGAATAACCCCTTTATTTTACAAACATTCCTTAGCTCTTTGACTATAAGCTAAAATTACCTATGGTGCAAAAATCACAGCTGGCATTAGCAGCGTAATTTCCAACTACAGGGTAAAATTACCTATTTCTATGTGGCTGCAAAATTTCACACCATCCCATACTCTGTAGATGTGTATCTTCTCAAACAAGTATAATACATTGAATATTTATTATCATACTTTTGACCTTATTAAATTAGAAATGTGTGGGAAATTCTTAAAACCTAGATTATTGTACTCAACAATTAAATAAGAAAACTTTTTCTTTTATTTTCTTGATGTCTTTCTCAAAATAAAGATAACATGAAGTTGTATGTGGGTATGATTTTTCTTAGATTATTACTTTAGTTTAATATAGTTATCAAATGCTTTTAGACATCTATTTCTTGACGTTTTCCATGAGAATGCTTATTGCCACAAGTCAGAGGATATGGGATTTGACCTCAGGGCAGCACTCCGGTTTTTGTTTTTGTTTTCTGTGTGTGTGTGTGTGTGTGTGTGTGTGTGTGAGTGTGTGTTGTCTTCCCATCAATCTGTGAATCTTTCTCTGCTTCACTGCCTTCATTTGAGACAATGACAGTTTGGAGTAAATAATCTGTGAAGTCACCGTCTTTCTGAATCCTCATCTACAAAAGAGACAGGGCTTCATCTCTGAGGGAGCGGGTGGGCTTCAGAGGGAAGACGGACACAGCACGTTCCCAGAGGTGTAATGAGTCACAGCGCCCCAGGGATGGCAAGTAGGAAGCCCATTTAGATGGGGGGGGCATTTGAAATTGAATATAAAAAATTAGGACACAACTTTTGAAATAAAGATGAGGGAATAATTCATTTTGGGTGAAATGAAAACACTTAAGGTATGGGATTTGGGGAAATTACAGTGATGATTGAACTTCCTAGCTCAAGGCATAGTTAATGCTGTAGTAATTTATTACCTCAATTCAGGGCCAAAAGAAATACTTGAAAGATCAATTTGTGAAGTAACTGAAGTCTAAACAAATGATAGTAGTAGGTGACATGATATACAAAAAAGTCAATGCATTTTCCTCGAGTACTTAGCAGATCCAACCGGCCACTCATTACTAGCTGCTGTGTCCATGGGGCCCTGTCTTGAACTCAGAAACCATGGTCGTCGAGTATTCAGGAGACAGCAACAGTGTGGGTATTTGTATGTGTGTGTGTGTGTGTGTGTGTGTGTGTGTGTGTGTGTGTGTGTGAGAGAGAGAGAGGAGGGGTTGTTTTTAACCATGTGAGTCACATATGAGACTGTAAAATCCTAATGAAACTAAGGCTTGCATAGCCAAGTCTATTTATAGACTAGCATGTAAAAATAATCCAGGAATCCATATGAATATGAGCTTTTCAGTATCTAAGTTATGTTCTGAAGGAAGATTCAGTTCATTACACACAGCATGGCTTCATTATTCCTTTTTTTCCTCTTTAATCTTTCAAGCTAAATCTTTCTCCACTCCTGCTGACCTCCAGTCAATCCCCACTCTTCTTCAAATTCTGAATTGCAAGATCATCCTAGAGCTCATTGGTACTGGGGTGCAGAGAATGGTACCCCAAAGTACAGTGGTTGGCATGCTAAATACAGCCACCTGCTTTTGAAGGACAGGGATGCATCCTTAGACAATTTGGTCATTGTGTGAATATCATAGAAGGTACTTACATTAAGATGAACTTACCCTGGGCTGGCCATCGCATTGCCATAGACGGACTTACCAGAACTGAGCTGGCCATCACATCGTTAGGCCGTATACTCTCAGGGAGCACGTCATGTGTGTGTTCTGTCATTAACTGAAGCATTGCCATGCAGTGTGTGGCTCTACTTTGAACTAAAGGGTATTGGATGGTCTCAGAAGCAAGGTCTCTCTTACTTTTTCTGCCCTTACGTCTCTTGCTCTGCTTTTCCCCCCAAAGAGAGTCATAAAAATGAGAATTCTTATTCTCCCAGACAGATCATAGAAAGAACCTCTTTCCCCCAGAGCAAGACATAAAACATAGGCAGGTCTCTCTCTGCCTCCTCTTTTCCTTTAAAGACATTCCCGTGGGGTCCTGTCCTACATCTAGGAGGAAGGGATGCTACACAGAGAGGGCAAGAAGAATCTAAATAGACTAGCCTGGCCAGGTTTCCTGTCTCAGTCTATTAAAATTAAACCATATCTTTTTTTCTTTTTAACCAGTCACATTTCTTCATGGCTGTACATTCTTTGAACACCTAAAATAGGTGGTTTCCCTGGGTCTTTGAGTCTTCATTTTTATAGGCTCTTGTGTTATGTAAAACTTCTATTAAATAAAGTCATTCTCAGCTGGGGATTTAGCTTAGTGGTTAGAGTGCCTGCTTCAAAAGCACAAGGACCTGAGTTCAATCTCCAGCACCAAAAAAAAAAAATAAATAAAAAAATAAGTTGTTCACTTTCTCTCTTCACTCTTCATGCTACAGTCATGTAGGCTATGACCCTTCTAACAGGTAAGGAGCGGCATCACAACCTGCCACTAGCAAAGCAATAGAAGAGAGACGGGGGCCAGCAGGGTCATTAGCAGGGAAGTAGGTGAAACAGGGAGATATGTCTAAGCTAATAAATCCTGCCCCAGCCCCTCAGATGCTCCACTCATGAACCTCTCTGACAAAGCTTCAGTATCAATTGTTCCATTTAGAGTCACTTTCTCTTTATGGCCTTAAATTCTTCCACATTTGCTGGGAAACCTCCAGGAGTCCCTAGTTTCAAACATTTTCTTTTTAGAAATCTAGGAGCAGAGGAGTCCTGAGGGAATCCATGTTAAAGTTTAACACTATTTTCTCACAGTGCCTTGTAGCAGGATGAGAACAACAGTGTGCTCTCCATGACTTCTTTCTCTCCTAAGGGCAGATTGCCAGCAGATAATACTTGAGTTCATAAGTAAACAAATACTAAGTCCACTCAAAGTTTTCAGCTGTCTAAAGGTAAACATTGGATGGGGCCCATGCTTGCTTTGTTTTTGCAACCCCACAGGTGAGAGCACTGTTGCTAGGAAAAGCCCTCCCCTAACCCTCCACTCCACAGCAGAAACCAATGTGGGGCCGAAGCTCTTGCCTTGTCTGAGATGGTGGCGGTGGGAGGGGTCAGGCTTGCCTGACCAGCGTTGGGAAATGTTATCGGGACCTTGTTTGTTGTACTGTGATTCAAAAGGGCATGCGTACATTGTCATGTCCAACTCCCCAGAGAGCCAATGGGGCCATCTTGATGTCCAGCATTCAGCTTTGTCACTGAGTGGCCACGAGGTGTCCATTCTCTCACCTTAATCCTTATTAACTGGCACTGGAGGGAGCAGAGTTTGCTGGGGTTATCGGAGGGCTACGCCTGAGCCTGAGTCATTGGTGGACAAAGCTGGGTCATGTTTTTATGACCTGAGCCACGCCATGGAGGGAAAAAGCTGCTGGGGTAGTTCTTTCAGTCTCACCATACACATGTTAATTACGTGGTTATGATTTAAGCACATTAACTCCTCTCCAGACAATGTCATAAAGTTTTATTAGGGAGCAAGACAGTCCCCCAGAAAGGAGTGTCCTGTGTGATTCAAAGCAGCAGGTTTCCTGTCCTGCTGGGATTTTGAATCCTCTCTCACAAAGGCTGGCTTATTGTCCCCTTCTCCAGGAAAGTCAGCCCTGGACCACCCACGGTAAAGACACTGCCCTCAAGCTCCTTTCCGGTAAAATTCCTCAAAATTTACATCACAGAAGATCCAGAAAACCTGCTGGCCAAGCCGAAACCTTTAGAAGGCAAGGGGTTGGCGGCCAGACCAACACAGGACAAAGAGAAAATTCCTGTTAAATGGGAAGAGAAGGGGGCTAAGCTTACAGCTGGGTGTTTTGTGACTTGCACCTGGAGGCAAAACTCCGGCTCTTCAGACTCAGGCTGGGAAGAAGACCTTTGATTCCAGGCCAGAACAGTCAGAGTTCTTCTGAAATAAGAAAAAAACATAATTATTTTCACTTTGAGTTTGCGGAGGAAACGAACCAGTCAGAGATTTGCGTGGAGGAAGAGTGTGTAGGACAGAGTTCATCAGAGGCACACGGTACAGCATGTAGGACGTTGGCTCCTTCTAGGTAAAGTCTCCTATGAGGACTTCAACTCTGGGCTGACTGAAGCTCTCTCCAGTATTATTCCTCCTGCCCTCATTCTGTGTGATTTCACTGGCTTTAAGGAAAATGGCCCTTGCCACAGTGTTCATTAGTTTGTGCTGGGCCAGATCCAAGCACACTTTACATCCAACTGTCAACAACCCCAAGAATTAGATGTTGTAATCCTCAGCCCCACTTAACAGATGGTAACTACCTGAGGTACAGAACAAGTCGTATATCCCTGGCATGCAGCTAGAAGCCTACTCATTTTAGTCCAGGCATTAAGATTCCACAGCACACACCCTATTTGCACTGAAGTATTGGTGGGTAACTGGTCTTTCTGTTCCCAGTCTCCTCTCCTTCACCAGTCCTACTCTGATTCTCACTCCTCTGAGGCTGCCTTCG
>PVJO010029634.1:5392-16655 GCA_004026905.1 Hystrix cristata
CACCCACCCACCATCCATCCACTCTTCCGTCCATCCACTCCTCCATCTCTCTTTGTCCTCCTCCTGTCCCCATCCTATGCCTGGCTCCTGTTTGTCCGGGAGAGGCCAGCCCAGGGGATGCCTGCTAGAGTCACCCCTACTTCCATGGCTTCCACAGAGCCGGGGGCCTCCCCTGGCCAGCCCCCCTGAGACTGTGGGAGAGTCATGACCTTCTCTGAGATGCTGGGTTCCCCTCTAAAAATAGCGACAGTCAATTCTGAAGCCCGAGGTGGCTGAAAGAACTCCTGCTGCCGTGGATAAGGGAAGACCTGGAGACTCACAAAGCTCGCCTCTCTTGGGGAACCAGGTCATCGGGAGCATCGCACATGGGACGAGTGGATGTCCAGCCCACAGCATGGTTACCAGTGGAGAGGAGAACGAGGGGGACGTAGGGCTTGGTCAGGACGGACACGAACATCTTTGTCTGAAACAGCCCTCAATTCACAGTGTCACAATCTTGTGATAACTGAACCGAAAAATAACTAATAGGATGAGGATTTGGTTGCCATGCATTTCTCTTGCATCCTCTGTAATCCCTGCCTAGGAGAAGGTGGTGGGTACCACTCTTAACCCATTTTACAGATGAGAAAGTTGAGGCTTGGAGAAGGTAACTAAAGGCCTGACTCCATTCACTTGCTTAGAAAGGCATGGCCATGTCTGTCTTCTGGGCTCCAAACTGGAGCTGCTGGGGATCTGAGGCCTTGGGGCAGCAGAGAGGGGACACCAGAAAAAGGCAACCCATGCCTTGGTCCCCAGAAAATCTCACCGAGTGCTGTTCCGCCTTGAACCAGGCAGCTGAGCCCAGAGCCCGGGGAAGCCGCTAGGATCCTCCCCCGAGCCAGCTGGAGGACCCGGGAGGACGACCCAGCCCTGCCATCCCCTGACAGATGGGCGCCCCGGGGCCCGGAGAGGGGCAGCAGAGAGGGGCCAGGGTCGCGCGGCGCCGCAGGGCTCTCCCCAGCAGGCTCCCGCCTGGCCAGACAGCTTTATTAATCCTGCCCCACCGCCCCAGATGGCTCGGCCCATCTGCACTGAGCGGGCGGGAGGGGCGGGATTAATAAGAGGGGCTCGGTTCATAAATCACTCCTTTCGCCCCGGGCACGCTTTCTGGAGACAGACGGCACAGAGGCAGGAGGACAAGAGTCTTGGAGGAGCCCGTGTAAAGCCGGGAAGCCTCGGACGAGCCCGCCAGCCGAGGGCACTGTGGACCAGGGCAGAGCAGCATGGGCCTTTCGGCAAGCTGGGCTCTGCGCTAGCGAGCGGGAGACTCGGGCTGCCCTCACTGCTCCCCTGTGACATGGGGACTCTCCGATCGACCTCCCTGTGTCCCTGCACGGATGGAAGGGGATGCCGCAGAGGGAAGCACTTCACATCTGTCCGACAGGTCCCGTTTGTTCCCCGACACCGCCTGGTGCCAGCCCGGGCCAGGTCCGAGGCACACGGGGAGTGAGGACCAGGGACCCCAGTCCTCAGAGAGCAGGGCTGGCAGCCACATCCCCCACATGTCCCACGTGGGATGAGGACAGGGAAGGGACCTGATCAGGATGCCAGGCCCTGTGTGCTGGGTGTTTACTTCCAGCGATCTCCCTCCTCCTTCAAAGAGCTCCGAGGTGTGCATGTTACTATCATCTCCCCTCTCGGGGCTGAAGCCGCTCAGACTCAGGGGTCCAGGTCTTAGAGCTTGGAGAGGGACACAGCCGGAGTCACACCCAGCCTCGCTGGACTCTACACCGCACCTTCACCCACCACGATGTGGACCGAGGCTTGAGAACAGTGATGATCAGCAGTCTGGCTTCGGGGCAGGGGTGGGGGGCTTATTTGCTCACCGGCTGGGCCTGCCGGGCCTCAGCCCAAGACAGACGGGCTCGTCAGCAAGCTATTGGCCCGACACCCTGGCAAGCCGGGCGACAGGAGGACAGGGACAAGGGCACAGCTGAACGGGGCTAGAACCTAACTAGGCTCCTGAGGGGCGGGGCCCTGCAGGTCGAGGGGACACTGAGCACGGCCTGCCGTAGATGCAGCTGGACCCTGAACAACATCTCCCCCGCCCCCACGCTCACTGACCCGTAACTGTCAAGGGCTCCGGGACTCTGCCATGTCTGGGAGGGTCTTCCCAGGGAGGGCCGTGCCCAGGTCCTCGTGTCCAGGTGGCATGCTGAGTCCCAGAGAGGGACGGGCCCTCCCAGAGCCACACAGCAAGATCCAACCTCAGCTGCTGATATTAAGTCTTCTCTCTGCACCCGTCGAGCAGCCTCCGAAGACGGACACTGAATTGAGCTGGCTTCTAGAACTGGTGGCACACATCACCTCACTGATCCTCCCACGCCGAGGCCTTGGGGAAGGGGCTGAAGACAAGGGGACCGGTGGCCTGGCTGCTGCAGTGGGGTTTGGAGTGCGTCACTGATGGTCTCCCGGCCAAAGAGAAAGCTGCCCCCAGGCTCAGCTGTCTGTGGCAATTCACCCGGCCAGCGCCCCGCCCCTGTCACCATGGCCCTGTCCCGGGTCCTCTTCCTTCTACACACACGTGGGTGTGCAGTCACAGCAGTCCCCAGTTGTGTGCCCACCCAGCCTCGCACAAGTGACACCGCTGCTTCACCCAGAGTCTTGCTTCCCATCCACGGGCTCCCTCCTGGAAGGCGTTGTTGAGCCTCGTGCCAGCCAGTGCACACGTTCACGCGGCTCTTCCGTACGCCTAGCCTTGAATGCGCGCACACAGGTCTTCCCAGGACACGCATCTGGATCCCTGCCAACCTGTGACTGGACGGGGCTCAGAGATGGTGGGCCACCTGCCTGCCTCCAGAGCCCAGCTCTCAGCCCTCAGCAGGGGTCGTTGCTCAGCTTCTCTCCACCCCTCTGTGTGCTCCTTTTAAGTGCATAAAATCAAATACACAGGATTAAGAAGGAAACCAATTATAGTGAATTACAGTGCTCAAAACAAAAAAAAAATCAAATTTGGTGTGCACACCTGTAATCCCAGTATTTAGGAGGCTGAGGCAGGAGGATTGCCATGAGCATGAGCCTTCCAGCCCAAGATGAGGACTTTGTCCATCCCTGAAGTCAGGCCCTGCTCCACCTGGGGCTCACCGTCTAATCTGCACAATTTCCATCCCTGTCCTGTCAAAGTCACACTTTGTCATTCGTCCCCAACCCCAGCAGAGGGCAGAAAGTTTGCAACAGGAGCAAATGCAACTTGGGAGTAGAGAGAGGGACGAGAGTCAAAACCCTAAATTCCATGCCGGTGTGCTGGCACACACCTGTAATTCCAGCACTCAGGAGGCTGAGGCAGGAGGATCACTGTGAGTGCAACACCAACCTGAACTACATAGGGAGATCCTGCCTCAGAAAAACAACAAAAATAAAATCCCCAAATTTGACAGAAGGAGCCTGTGGCAGAGAGGGCGCAGTGGGCAACTGTGGCCATCACTTTGCCGGGGGCAGGTTCGGCCAGAGGAGGCTCGAAGCAGAGGGGACAGAGAGCCATCTGGTGTCTGAAGATCCCCTGGGGGGCCGTCGACCCTCCAACCTCTAGACTCCAGCCTGAGATTTGGATTCTGAGGGCTCAAGAAGAGGCCCCAGAATGTGTCTTCCCTCTCTGCACACCCAGGGGGCTACGGAGCCAAGTTCCCAGGCCTCAAGGTGAGAAGTCGCTGGGGCTTGTCCTGGGGACCAGGGCTCTAGGCCAGCTGGAAACCATGTCCTCAGATCTGGGGGTGGTACCCATGTAAGCAGCCACACCCCAACCTGTCCATCAAACCCCAGGCCCTTCCCTGTCCATCTGATGGGCACTGGGCTGGCAGCCTCTCCCTTCCCTCCCCACCATCGGCCCAAGTTCGCCAGAACTGGAGGGTGATTGGTTGTCGCTGGCCTTCTACTAGGACCACCCAGCCTGTGGGCCACGCCCATCCCACAGCCAGGTGATGACATCTGTAGCCAGGTGACATCTGGAAATGAGGGACCCTGCCCAAAGGCTCGGAGCAGTCAGGGCTGGACGCACTGTCGATGCTGGCAGCCCCTCCCACCAGACTGCAAACCCTCAGGTGGCCTGTTTCTCTAACCCTGATCCTTCAGGGCACACAGGGGTCCTAGGCAGCACCCCATAGGACCCCATGGACCGGGAGCCGTGTGCAGCACTTTTCCAACACTGTGGACATGGCTCAATCGTGCCTTAGCTCCCAGGAGTAACTGAGACTCCGGGAAGGTAAGGGGCCTCCCGCAGTGGGGCGGGCAAAGAACAGGCTCCCGACCCCAGAAGGCACCCTGCTGTGAGGTCCAGGGCACGTGCCAGCTGACGCCAGGCAGAAGCAAGGGGCAGAGAGAAGGGGCCGGCAGGCCTGGGACCTGGGTTCGAGTCCTCTCTCGCGCCCGGCTCTTTCTCACGACTCCTGCATCTCCTCTTGACACCAGCTCTCCCTTCCCACGTTTCATCCCCCCAGAGCCTGGAGCTCCAAAAGACCCTTTGAAAGACTTACTAATCCATCCCAAAATATGTGGGGCTGTTGCTGGGGCAACCTGGCCTACCACACAGCCCAGATTTAAATATTTAATGGATTCACGGGTATTAAGCGGGCTTGGGAACGGGCTGGGCAGGGCACAGGTCTGGGGGAAGCAGAGTGGCCGAGGGCCCAGCTTCTGCCGCTGGTGGGGGCACCAGAAGGTGGTGTGGGGACCGCGGGAGTGCATGAGGCAGAGCTCTGTCCCCTTTTGCAGGTGGACAAAGGATGCTTATGTCCCCACCCCAAATGCCTACTGCGTAGCAGACCTGCTAAATTCTCACATTCTCTCTGGATCCACACTATAATCCTCGAGGCAGCCACACTATTGTTCCAGGTTCACAGCTGAGAGGCTGGAATCAGAGAGCAGCGTGGCACCCCCAAGGGCACGCAGGGGAAGGAAGGGCTCTTTCTACCCCATCTCTCAGGGGCCAGAGCTGCCAACATTATCTTGCCGGTGGCCAGCTCAGAGGAAGCCCTTTCTACAGACCGTCCACATGCCGAGGGCTCCACAGGTCCTAGGCCACTGGACCCCACGAGGTGGGCACTAGTGCCCATTCCACAGATGTGGACGCTGAGGCTGCATGAGGACAGGCACGAGTAGACAGACACACAGCAGTGGCAGCACAGATGCACAGACCAACATACAGCCCCTGGGCACTCTCTTGCCATGAAAAACATATCCAAAGTCACCTAGGCACAGCTTTGTCAACATCGAGACTATTTCTAAGCAGCTGAATCCGGAAGATGTTCCATATAACATCTTCACGGAAGCCAGACATGGCGGCACGTACCTGTAATCCCAGCACTCTGAGAGGCTGAGGCAGGATGATGGCAAGTTCTAGCTCTGCCTAGACGAATTACTGATTTAGGAAGACGCTGCCTCAAAATTAAAAAATGCAATTAAATTTTAAAAGGTTGGGTTCAGTCTCCCTGGGCCCTTGTTTTTGTGCTCTTGCTTGCTCCCTACAGCCACCCTGTGCGTCAGAGGTGATTCTGTTTCGTGGGGAGCGAGGTCCAGGGCGGGCACAGCTGGGCAGTGTCAGGGGACCTTAGGCCTTCACTGTGTTGCTGACGTCCCAGCCCCTTCAGAGCCCCAGCAGTGTCCCATCTGCTCTTCTCCCTGTCAGCCTGTCTGTGGTTGGTCAGGGCACTCCGCAGGCCTGGCTCAGTCTCCTGCTGCCCAAGCAATGCTGGGGTGCAGCGTGGGGGGCGAAGTCTCTCAGAACTCAGGCCTGGGACCCCAAAGCTGCCCCAGAGGTTGTCTGGCAAGGCCTTTCCTTCTCACTGCACCCCCCACCACAGCCCCAGAGCTGGTTTCCTGCACCCCATGGCCCAGGGGGCCAGAGGAGCAGAGAGGAGTCTGGCCTGGGCCTCACTCCCACAGGGCTTGCTGCCCCCTGCCATTTGCTTGGCAATAAATCCCGGAGACGGGGTCCTCTCGGGGTAGCTGCAGTTGATTCTTGTCACCTGGCCTGAATTAAGGGAGGCCATAACCCCTTCCCATAAAAGGATCGACTGTAGGTATTTGGAGCTCACGTTATGGAGGACAAACGACCAAAACGCATAGTGCCAGTGGCGTGCGATGCTCAAGGAGAGAAGGTGGGACAGAGTGGGGGCCCCAGGGAAGGGCGGGAGGGACTCAGAATCCTGTTCCCTTTCCTCCTAGCTGCTCCCTAGAGTCATAGAGATGAGCGACAGCGGGAGGGAGGCAGGAGGGGCTCCGACGAAGGACAAGACCTGCTCCGTCTCCAAGGCTGGCGGCCAGTGCTACCCAAACACAGCGGCTGGCATACCAGGAGGGACCCCAGCGACCTCGCCGCGACGAGCACCATCTCCATCCTCAGAGTCCGCATCCCTTATCCGAAACGCTCAGGACCAGAAGGGTCTCTACTTTCTGAGTCATTTGGATTTTGGAATATTTGCACAGACTTTACCAGCTGAGCTCCTTAATCCAAAATGTGAAAATTCAAATCCTTTTGGGCACTGTGTCCGATTTCAGGTTTTTGCACTAGGAGCGCTGCACCTGTCACAGTAATGAGCCAAATCTTCTCCGTCTCTAGATGGGGACGCAAACTCTCGCCTTCTTTGTGCCTGGGTGGTGCTGGGCAGGACGGAAGCAGCCAAGGGAGGGGACACACTCTACAGGGGACCAGAGAGGAGCTGATGAACGCTCCCCGAAGCCAACAATGTCGACGGCCTTCCCCGTAAAGGGCCAGAGAGCAAATACGTTAGGCTCTGCGGGCACACCGTTTCTGTCGCCACTCTGCAGCTCTGCCTGGAGGGGAGACGGCAGGTGCAGGCCTCCCACGGATGCTGGTGCAGCTCTGGGCTCGTCCAGCTTGGAGAAGGAAGACAGGGCAGGGTGTGGCCGAGCGCTGGACCCTGCTGTCTGCTGGAAGCCAGCAGGAGGCCCCCAGACCGTGCCCTTTGTGAGAGCTCTTGGGAGCGGGTCCGTGCCATACAGGAGTTGCTGGAGGCCTGGCACAGGAGGCCGGGCTGGCACGGGGCGACTGTGCTGCTCTCCAGCCCGCCCGCCAGAGCCCCAGACCACCAGGGGTGACCAAGGACCCACGCAGCTCCCCTGCCAGCCAAGCATGCCCAGCAGGCCTCCTCCCTGCCCTGCTGAACCCGGCGGCACTCCTAAAGGCAGGGAGGCTGGCACGGGTGGGCAGATCGCGCGCAAGAGGAGGCGGGTCCCCGGCAGAGATGAGCCTGTCACCCGCAGCTAGAAGGTCAAGGCAGTAACGCCAATGACAGCTGGGACAGGAGTTAATACTTCAGAGAGTGCTCACCGCACGCCGGGCACAGTCACAAACACTCTGCATCTATTAACTGGTGCAATTTTTGCCAAAACCTTTGAAGTGGGTACAATGATCATGTCCATTTTACAGACTAGGAAACTGAGACAGACAGGTACAGTAACTTGCCCCAGGTCACACAGCTATTAAGTCAGCCACTGAACCTTGGCAGGCAGTCTCCTTCCGGCATCTGCGCTCAGTGTCCAAGACATCTCAAAGCTGGGGGCACAGCACGGAGCTCCCAGAATTAGGAAACCCACTGCACAGATGGTGGGTGTGGGAGTCAGGGGACCCACGTCTAGTCCTTGCTGTGCCTCTGGCCAGCTGTGTGATGCTGAGCAAGTTACTTGCCCTCTCTGGGCTTCTCTGGAGAGGCAGCACGCATGACTGTCCCCTGCGAGGCCTGCTCAGGGTGCTGGGTGGAGGCTTCCGGCCAGGCCCCAATCAGGCGACCTGCTGCCTCTCCCGAAGTTCCCAAGGACTTGAGGACAGAGGCACTGCCCCAGGCCCAGGGATGGGGGTTCAAGGCCAGCCAGCAGCTGCCCGGCATAGAGGAGCAGCACCCCTCCCCCACCCAACACACGCACGCACACACATCCACACGTATGCACACTCACGCTGGCCATTTCCAGGCAGCAGGGTGGAAGGCTGCTTGTCAACCCAGCTGGAACAGGGTCTCTCACGGCGCTCCGCGTGTTGGGACCTAGACATTAAAGCCCGGGCCCTGCCCTGGGACCATGACCCCCAGTAGGAAGCCACCGCCTTTAATTTAGAGGCTCTGCATGGGGGCGCCGTTCTGTAAAGCCTCTCGGCCTGAGGTGGCCTCAGGACGACGGGGAACCTGCTGGGAGAGGAAGACGAGGTAGGTGTTTCATTTCCCCGTTAATTAAGGAAGAGGAAGACAAAGTTGTGAGGGCAGGCGGGGCTTCCCGGGGACCACGTGGACCTGCACTGTGTGGGGTGCGAGGCGGTGGGGAGCAGGCTAGAGAATGGGCTGTCCTGGGCCAGTCTGACCGGCCCCGAGGTGCAGGGCAACCCTGGGGGAGCCACATCGTGTCTGAGCCCTGGTAAGGTGACTCTGGAGCCGGGGGCCTAACCTCCTGAGCAAAGTCAGCACCCGTCCGCCAGGACCTGAGAAGCGGGGACACCACAGCTAACGGGAGAGTGAGGGGAAGATGCTAACTCGTCCAAGGCTGCTGGTGCACCAGGCCCCTCCTCGGTGCAGTTCTGACCAGCAGGTGTCAGCCCTGGAGAAGAGCCCGGGAGGCGGACTTCCAGGGAAAGTGTTCTGATCTGAGATGAATCTGGAGCAGGGTGTGGTGGTGCACGCCTGTAATCCCAGCGCTCAGGAGGCTGGATCGCTATGAGTTCAAAGCCAGCCCGGGCTACACAGTAAGTTCAAGGCCAGCCTGAACCACATAGTGAGCCCTGTCCGAAAAAAACAAAAAAAAAGGTACTTCTCAAATTGTGATGAAGCCCAAGTCTGACTCTGAGTCCCTCTCTGGCTTCCTCTTTGAGCCGTAACACCTCACGCCTGCCACCACCATGGCCTGGATGTGACACACTCAGAGGACCCTCACCAGAGCTGAGCCCACGTGGGCACCGTGGCCCAGAACCTGCCAACTGTGAGCTCAACTACCCTCTTGCCCCTCAACAGCAGCACCCACTGACACTTTGTATGTTTGGGGGCCTACAAGCCACCTTGTCACTCATATAAAGAAGGGCTGAAAGCTGGGCGTGGTGGCACAAACCTGTGTATAATCCCAGCACTCTGGGAGGCTGAGGCAGGAGGATTGCCAAGTGCAAGCCTGGCCATGTTAGCGAGACTGTCTCAAAATGAAAAATAAGAAGATCTGGGAATGTAGCCCAGTGCAAAGGCCCTGGGTGCAAGTCCCAGTTCTTTCCCCTTCCCTATCAGTGGACTGCCAGCGATCGTATTTTAGTATACCCAGATGATTTCTATTCTTTTAAATGAGGAACATAAATATTCCATGTAATTAAAACAAATCATTGTGGAAGGGCTATTAAACCCCACAAATTGAAGCTGCCAGGTCTGTGCCCCGGGCCCGGAACACCCACGCTCCCCTGCTGGTCTAGAGAGCTCTTCACCCTGCAAGGCCAGTGGGATGTCCCTGACATGCCCAGGCCCAGGCCCAAGGCAATGGAGTCCCTGCACTGCAGCCTGGCCTGCAGCCTGCAGCGGAGAGAAGGGGTTTCACAGGAGCCCAGGAGCAGGGGTGGGATTTCCAGCTGCCGAGAGCGGGAAGCAAGGTGCCCTGTTCAAGAGGTCCCCATGTGACTCTGAGGGGTGGGAACAGGCCCACAGCAAGGGCTCAGTGCGGTGACCAATGAAGGCACGCACGAATGAGTGTGGTTCTGGGGAAGGTGGTCGCACCATGTTTGGAGATCAGAGGGTCACAACTCAATGGAGGTTTTTACACCATGGACCGACAGGTGCCCACTCACCAAGATTCAACTTGGGTCGCCTTCTACAGAGTTGCAAAATCAGATCTAAATAAAAATATCGCTGGTGGCACTGCCTGCCCCTGACTGCTGGCCCTCTGGCTGCACCCCACCAAGCACTTTTTCTCATGTCTTGTGTCTTGTCATCATCCCATTGTCCTGTGAGACTGGACCACTCTTACACCCAATGTGCAGATGAGAAAACCGGGGCTCAGTGGCTGTACCACTAGGAGAGCTGGTGTCTAAACCTAGGCCTGGCTGGGAATGGCCAAAGCTGGAGGGGGCCAGACAGGGACAAAGGAGGCAAGAACCCCAACGTTGCCATGTCCAGAGTCGGCCCTGGCGTGTGTGTGCGATGCTGTCACGGAGTGAGGGCGCCGTGAGGGTTCTGTGAGTGTGGGAGCGCACAGGGCCAGTTACTCCCTCCCCTGCCTCACGCTGCTCCTAACACAGCTGTGAACTTCACCCCCTGAGGGAAGAAGAGGGAGGGGAAAAGCAGAAGCATGGCCCTGTGGCCACATGGAAGCGCTGAAAAGAGGCCTGCCTGGCATCTCATGCCCACCTGGCCCCCAACCCAGGTGCGGAAGCCAGGAGTGGCGGCACACATCTGTAATCCCAGCACTCTGGGAGGCTGAGGCAGGAGGATTGCAAGCTTGAGCCCAGCCTGGGCAACTCAGCAACATGGCAAGACTCTGTCTCAAAATAAAAAAGGGCTAGGGATGTAGCTACATTCACAGGCCCTGGGTTCAATCCCCAGTACCACAAAACAGAACGAAACAAGATGAAACAAAACAAAACACAACACAGAGGACACAGGAGTTGTGCCTGAATCGGTGAACGGGCGCACAGTGACCAGAGGCTGAGCTCACCGTGCAAGGGGAGGAGCTGATACTGAGCCGGCTAGCTGGTGCCTCTGAACTGTGGAGTCCCAGACAGCCGGGACAGAGGGAGAGAGAGGGCGGGAGGAAGAGAGCAAAAGGGAGGGGGAGAGAGGGAGAGAGAGAGAGAGAGTTGGTAAAGGGCCAAAGGTTTGTGGTTGACCAAAACCAAGCCAGGGACAGATTTTAAAAAGTGCCTGACCACAGTTGCTGGGAGGCAGCAGGATCCTAAACTGTGGTTTTCCCTGTTTTCTTGCACAGTGGATCTTCCCTCAAATGAAATCACGTGCCACACCTCGAATGCGTATCAGAGCAGCATGGTAGATGTCAGGGCTGCGAGGCTGGCTGGCTGCTGCATGGGGACTATCCTTCGCCTCAGTGCTGCCAGGCGAGGGGTGCTCCTTGAGGAAGGGCGTCACAGCCCGTGACCTTCTGAGGGGCCACGAAGGGCAGATGAAGCCTCAGGGGGCTGGAACTGGGGTAGGGGGTTGGCCCAGCAAGAGGAGGCCAGCCCAGGGCGGCTGGACACGGGAGCTGGAACAGTGGGGTGGCAGCGGAGGGCCAGCTGCCCACAAGAACGGCTTCTGAGCAG
>PVJO010029635.1:0-16561 GCA_004026905.1 Hystrix cristata
CTGAGTTAGAAATTTTAAGATGAAAAACATCAGGGAATGTGTGTTTTCTCAGAAACATATATACAGAGATCATGTGTGTGTGTGTGCACTCATATACCCCCCTCCAGGCCTCTTTAGACAGTCCGTTCTTCTGATTTATGCATCTCTTCAAAAAAACATGCAGGAGACAGTTAGGCAACAGTTGAACATGCTGCCAGCTAAGTACCAATCAATTTTCTGTTTGAATTAGACAAGTTGGAACACAGAATCAGAGAGGTGGGTGGAGTGAAAAGACAGAATTATATTCTGTTTCTGTTACATGGAAAATTGTTTTGCAGCATCCATGGAAAGGGAGGAAAATATTACCTCAGCAATCCAGAAAGCAAAAAGGTTGTTTGAACTTGTATGTTTTCCTAGTTATCTTGAGACCTTGAATATAATATTCCTAAAGAGGCTAATGCATGTTAGTGGAAATAAGAATGTACAGCTTCCAGGATCTGGCATCCTCCAGGGGTACCTGCATTGTTTATCTGTCAATGGAAGATTTATGTTACATATGTGACATAATTGTATAGGCTGTCTATTAATATACATACTAATATATATCCACACACCTACATTCATGTATTCTCAAAAATGTTCATGAATACCTCCTATTATGTGTGTTTCTTTGTTCCACGATTTTACTTCAAAAGACTAACAGTACATTCTAAACTCTTCTAGGAAAAGAATTCCAGGAATACCTAAATTTTTCTAGTATTAATGTATGTTTTTAATTAATGCCTCTTCTTGGGAAGTTGTGTTTACAAAAATTTACTCTTTTATATTTCTTCATGTACTTTCTTGATTCAAGAAGTGGCCATAGGTCTACCAAAGATTTTCTTTAACTATTGTTATCCTCAGTTCAACTTTTGATAGCTATTGAATGACTTTGAGTTCAGTTACTCATCTATGATGTGCAAAACAGCAGGTAGAGACTTTTGTGCATATTTTTAGAGAACTGAGTATTCTTCCACTC
The DNA here is from genome assembly GCA_004026905.1 of Hystrix cristata. Taxonomy (NCBI): domain Eukaryota; kingdom Metazoa; phylum Chordata; class Mammalia; order Rodentia; family Hystricidae; genus Hystrix; species Hystrix cristata. Next base: position 998 of record PVJO010029635.1, read on the forward strand.
AGCAGAGCTGGGGATAGGCTTAGCCTCTCTGAAGAAAAAGAACCTGAGAAAGAGATATGATCGGAATAAAAATCCGCTCCTCCCTGATACTGTTCCTGCAACTCTAGGCAAAATGGTGCAGAGAAGGGGTAACCCTGGCTGGGCCAAATTCTCCTCAAGAAGTACTTTTGGATTTACTCCAGCTCATTGAAGAAGAATATTCAACATCTTAAAACATTGGTATCTAATAATGACCCCAAAATTATTAGACTACAAATACTTTATAAGAAGTATAACCACATTTCATTAGACTGTGAACTACTTTAAATTCTCTCACCAAAGTTTTCCTCCAATTATTTCCCAGGATCTAATCTCATTAAGAGTTTTGGTGGCCAAATTGTCATATTTATTACATCCTGTTTTTGTGATCCTCCAGATGGAGGATATTTATAAGATTTAAATGTGGTGTATTCTAAAGCCCACCCCTCCATTTTCATAGTACATGTTATGTAAGAAGTTTTTGTGAACTCAGATCTTAGGAAGACAAATCCATAATTTTCTGGACTCCACTTCAAAACACAATCTATTCATAGAATGAAGTACAAACACCTCTCTTAGGGCACAATGGAAGAGTTTTAAATACTTCCTGGATAGGACTAGGTCATGAGGATAAGTTAAAATTTTCTTGCTTGTTATAAATATCTCAATGTTCCCTAATGTTCCCAGTTCAAACAGGAATAGAGCTGAGCACCTGGGCAGGTCCACTGCAGGAGATGCTAAGGCAGGTGACGATTTGTAGGAATGAGCTCTGACATGAGTCCAGAAGATTCCATCTATAAAAACTATCAGTTCTTTGAAATCTATTGGATTACATACTGTGCTTTCATTTAATACTGTGTCTTTCAGACAGTAGATTTGGATAAAGTGACTTCTCTTACACATCAGAATCACTGATCTTTTCCACATTCTATGAACTGCTCAAATACTAATTTTCTCTATGACTTAACAATGAGTGGATATGTCACCAGAAAATTGTGGTATTGGAACTGAGACCAATTAACAACTCAGTTTGTTCACAGCCTAAGAGTATGTAGGAAGAAAGAAGGCTCTGTTATACATTATCACACACACGCACACACACATGCACACTCTTTGTTACTCTTGCTACTAAAGGAGTTCTAGAGACCACTAGGTGTCACTATGCACAGATCCCCATGCTTGTAGATGCAAAGGCAAGGAGAAAGTGGGTTCTTTTGGTAAAGCTGTTCTCCTTTGCTTTGCTAGACAGAAAGATTCTGTACACGATGAATGGGATTCTCCCTTCTTCTTGCATTTTGCTCAAATCAGAAAGAAAACTCTTTTGGGTTCCAGTTCCTCATGTCCATTTTTCTTTCTCTTGATTTTACAGCTAAAGAAAAGCCATTTCTTGAAGAAACACGCATTGTATGAGCTTTATAGGTAGAGCTCTTTCTGTAGGAGTCACACCTTGTTAGTTCTATCATTGGCTCAGATTCTTGAGCCTCTGCAGACAGAGCACACTTTAAGACAGCGGGGCTGCCTTCATTGTATGCTTTGAAGCTATGACTTCAAGCATCTCTCCTGCTTTAAATAAACAATCCTTAGTAGGTCCTTCCTACCAAGAGTGAAAGTTGTACAGTGAAATCTTACACTGTATAGATAAACACGTTGTTTTACAGATGTATGTGATACGTGGTGCTCCTCACCAATATATTAACATTAAATTGAGTTATGTAAGTATGTTGAGTTATATTATCAGTGTGTCTTCCTGAAAGACATGTAATATGGAATTAAGAGTATATGCTTCAATTAATAAAGAAAAAGAGAGGACTGACAGCTTTTGTTTGAGACAATCATACTGAACAGAATTAAGCCATAGGGAATGTACATGCCTAGTTTATCAAGGGGCAAAGAAGGATGTTATTGTTTATTCTTGCTTCAAAATTACTTCTGTCTTTATCACCCTTTTGTGTGCATCTTTTTTTCTTCTCATCTAATTTTGAAAATCCAGAATAGAACCTATTTGGGAGATACTTCATAAAATAGATCATAAAATGCACCAGAAGAGAAGAGTAATGTGTAAACTGTCTCCCATACACTGGGCACTACATTCTGTGGATTTTTGAACATGAGTTCACTTAAGTTATAATTCTGTAATAACTAGAGATAATTAAATACAAAGACTGAAGTAGCTTGGCCAGGCTGAGACAAAGCAGAGCCAAGAGGTCGGAATAGCCGTGGCCAGAACAGGTTACAGCCTTCACTTGAATGTACTCAAAGTGGCAAATATAAAGCTGTATAAGAACTTGATGACACATATATGATAAATATATATACATGTATTTATTGCAGCATTTTAAAAACCAATGCTTCTCTTAATTTTTATTTTTATTAGTACATGTTTACAGTACATAATGATTACATGGATTGTGTGGAGTTGGTGCATGTACATAACACTTTAAAATTCTTTTTATGTACCTTCTCCTCCCCTCCAGTATTGTTGAATGAAAAAACTAGAAATATCTTGGAGTCCACGAATAGAATAGTGGTTCTATATATGTTGCAGCTATTATTAAAGATAACCTAGTTCTGTAAGTATTATAAATTCTATAAGTACTTGAAATGAAAATTATCCAAGATAGTTACAAAACACTTATTTATATATTTATAACTGTTTAGATATATGAAGATACATACAAGTGTCTGTAAGATATGTATATAGTGGTATTGGTGGGTATATGTGTTTTTAATACAGTAAGTGGGATTTGGGCAATAGGTTTCATTCTGTTTTTAACTTTTCTGACTTCACTGGGTTTATGATATCTGTTTATTTCTGGTTCCTTTCTGCTGCTTACTGATTAGTGTTATGTAATACAATGCCTCTCTACTTTTCATAACCACCGTACCTTTCATATCCAATGATGGACACTCAAGTTCCTTCCAATTCCCTGCTACTATAATCAGTGGCTTGATGGACAACTTCATAGATATCACTCTGTGTACTGCGGGTATATTGGGTAGGAATGAGACATCTGGATTAGATGTAATATATTATTTAATTTCAGTAGGTATTACTAGTTGTATACAGGATGGCTTTATGCCATGACATGGTTACAGAAGTGCATGATGGCTCTTATTTTTTCATATCCTCACAATATTCCCACTATCTGAATATATAAAGTAACATAATAGTTATATTACTTTAAAAGCTAAGTTCATATTCTTGTTATCTTTCAATGACATCCTAGTCATCCACATTTTGAAGACATTTGGAGACTTCTTAAAATATCCTCAGAAGTTCCAGAAATGTTAAGACAGATCACTCTTCAAATATGTTTTTGGACATTAATGTTTATTGTTCTCCATCCATTTCTTCTTACCTAACTGTGAACAAAAAATAAGAGTGTTAGGAGAAAGAAGTTTGGAATATCGCATTGAAATATTAGGTAAGTGTACATGTGTACGCACACGTGTGTGTGTGTGTGTGTTAAAAAAGAGGGGCTAAGAGATAAAAGTAATGACATACAGTAACAAACAAGGGTGTTTCTCTTTAAAACATTAAGAGTAATAATGATAAGAGAAGATGGAAGGAAGAGACTGGGCCACTAATCAATTCTATTTCATCAGGTTGCTTAAACCATCTTCGTATTTAGAACTGGGCGCTGGAGGTCTAAGACATCTAAAGAGTAATAATTAGTACTGTTCTTGTGTGTTAGACGTGATGAGGAAGAGGTTACAAAGACTGAATTAAGCATCAGGGTCATGTCAGCATGACCAATATCTTCTTTGCTTTTTTTTCCCTTTAGAGCTAAATTGTCAACATGTTGGAAAATAAACGTGGAGCCAGAATCTCTTCATCACCAAATATTATGTTCTAATTGCTAAATGTGCCACATTTAAATAGATATCAACAAATCTACTCATCTAAAGAACATAAAACGTAGGCTTTTAAAAGAAATTAAGGTCTATGTAGGGCTTCTTAGGCAAATTTTGTTTGGGAAATGTATTTAAAATATTAATCTGTCTTTTACTAACTTGATGATGGATTTAAGTAGAATGGTCTTGTACAAATCAGAGGCTAGGGCTACGTATTAGAGCTGATGATAATCCATGCTAACAGAGGAACTATGATTTAGACGACAGGATCCATAGCCAATTAAGAAAAATAGTCTTGAAATGCAGTCTTTGAAATGTAGTCACCTAAACACACACTCACACTTTATCAACACCAGTCTGATTCTCTCAGGAATATGGTTTCCTCTCAGTCAGTGAGGCCTGAAAATAAGGCCAAACTCCACCCTCCCCCACATTAGAGTTGCTGACAGAGCAACAGGGGTACTGGATGGACTTTGAAGATCAACTGATTTCTGTCTCTTTTGGTCACATGACTGTCGAGATTCTGTTTAAGTATCTTCAAGGATTAAAAGTTCATCGCATCCAATAGAGCACCTTTTTTTTTTTTTCAGTACTGGGAATTGAACCCAGAACTTTTGACTAAACTATATCTCCAGTCCTTTTTTATTTTTTTTAAATTTTGAGACAGGTTCTCACAACATCATTAAGTTGCCCAGGCTGGGCTGGAACTTGTGATCCTCCTGTCTCAGCTTCCCAAAGAATAGGGATTACAGGCATGCACCACCATGCCCAGTTTTATGTCCAGGCAATAAATGAAAAAATCTGCTTTTGCACTATTACTCAAACATCTTAACCATTTGGTATCCTTCTTTTAGTCCTATTTTTGACCTTTTGGCAACAAGAAAAAAATACTCTTTGTTTTAAGTGATAGTATTGGAAAGCATCTATCATTTCGATCCCAGAGGGTTTCCTTCCAACTTTCACAAAACTCCTGGGATTAAGGTTTATTCATCGTGTCAGGTATTATTCTTTGGACACTTCATTTTCCAATGAACCTTAACATGCAGCACTCAGAAGCAATGATAATATTGAAAGGATAATAAGAGACTGAGAAAAGGAGAAATTTCCTAGAATAAAATGTGGCCAAGGGTGTGGACAAGTATGACTCTGTGGTGTTGACTTCTCCCTCTCTCTCTTTCTCTTTCTCTCTCTTGCTCCACACACACACACACACACACACATTTATATTTATATTGTCATTGTAAAAAAGTCTATTTTAAGAAAAAGTTTAGTTAAAAAAAAAATTAACCAAGTTTCACTTCTCAAAATACATTCAAGAGGCAATCATATTACTACACTTGATCTTAGCCAAAAGGCCGAGAAGCGATGAGGCAATCATATTACAAAGAAAGCTTTAAACCAAGGCCTCGCCAATTCCTATAGTATTTGTACCATGTTTCAATTCTCAAGACTAACTTTTAAAATGCTTAAACAATGTAAAAGATGTGTCTTAGTTACTTTTCTCTCATTGCTGGGACAAAATACCTGACACCCAAAGTTAGGGGAAGAAAGGTTTATTTGGCATGGCAGACAGGCAGAAGGCAGCCAGGCAAGCAAGGAATGCAAGCAAGCAAGCAGCTAACCAGCTTCTTCCTGTATTTTATATCTTATCCAGGCTACCTGTCTTTAGAGTGGGTAGTACTCCCACCCTTAATCCTAATACCCTTAATCTTAGTGTCACATCCTTGATCCCAGCAGAACCATGCCAAACCAATAGTGGATTAATTTAGTAGTCACACACTCTAGATCCAGCTATCTCTTACCACATGAGGCTTTGGGGGGACATCTAGACACAAACCATAACAAGATGTAAAGTGAAAATATAATCTAGAATGAACAAATATGAGAAATGGTCTTTTTTGAATTAGGGATACAGCACCTTGGAGTTTTCTAAAATCGTTCTTCTCTCCAAGGTGTTCACTGTGGTTGCTGTGAAGGATCCATATTTGACATATTCAAGCTAACTGAACTTGGTAACACCATTCTGAAGTGCACTACCAGATGATGTCTGTTCTCACCCATTAAAGCTGATGATGCCCTACTGGGTGTCTCACACATAGTAGAAACCCAATAGTTATTTGTTGAATGAATGAATGATTAATAATTGAAAGAGGAGATGAATAAAGCAATAGAACAACAGGCAAAAGCCAACATGACAGACTTGGGGATGAAAGAGTAGGAAAGTGGGACCTGGTAGCCAAAGACGGAGCCCATACTACAGAAGAGACAGCTACCAAAAGCTAAAAGAGCAAGAGACTGGTGAAATAAGGTAAAAGAAGCTCCCTAACAGGTAAAAGTTCAGTAGAAATAGGAAATTAGGCTATTCTTTGGTCACAGAAAAGACCACACTTGTTTTCTAGTAAAAGCGGTAATGAAAAATTTTAGTTAAGCCCAAAGTTTAATCTGCAGCCCCAATAGATATTAATACTGTTTTATATCAATTAAAAATTTTGGAATTACAGACACTGTATAAAGCACTTTATCCACACTATCATATTAAATCTTCATAAAAACCCATCAGGTAGTGTACTTATGCCAATTTTACAGATAAAAAAATCGAAGCTCCGAGGGGTGAAGAAACTTGGCCAACGTGACATTAGGAACTGCTGGAGCAGGATCTAAATCCGGATAAGAGGAAGCTGAGAGCCAGAGCTCTTCGCCACAGTGATCAGCACAATTTATAAAGTGTTTCATAGCTTTCACGGTGATGCGACATCTGTTTATGGACGCTGTCACGTAATAGCAGCAAAAGTGGCTGTGCCTGCCTTTGTTTTCTACAGTGTGGATGGAGAAGCTTTGAGGAGTGGAGCAGCCTGCCCAAGGTCATGGAATCGGAACACAGGGGCAGACCTGGCTTTCTGCTAAACAGCCGTCGTAGTCGCTTTCCCATCACTTGACATAATACCCGACACCCGCGACTGAAAGGCGCAGTGGTTGACTTTGGCTCATGGTTTTCAGGGGATTTGGCCCTTCATGGACTGACTCCCAGGCAGAAATGGCGGTGAAAGGATCGTGGCAGAGGAAAGGTGCTCATCTCATGGCATGCAGGAAGCAGAGAAGGGAGGAGCCGGGGACAAGAATGTACCCTTCCTGTTCATGCCATCAGTGACCCACCTCCAACCAGGCTCCACCTCTTAAGGACACACTCAGCTACTGCGCTCATCAGCGGATGAATCCACTGATCAGTATAGTGTCCTCGGGCCCAGTCACCTTCCACACACATGAAACTTCGGGGTGACATTTTAGAACTAAACCATAACAACTGTCTTCCTTCAAAGATTTGAAGTAGAGACAGAGGAAGTTCTAAATAGAATAAAGACACGTGGTACCTGTCTTGCAACTTTTTGATTGTTTAAAGCCTGAGCTGTCATCAGTTAGGAGGATGAAGTGGTAAAGATATTAAAATCTACATAACTTGATTTCATTGATTCTAATTACCTATACTTTGGATGCTGAAATACATTATCTTGTGCTAATCTCTACTCTATGCAGGTATACAATTACCTCTGCAATCATTGCAACTCCTCAGAGCTGCCCCTTCATCCACAGGATCCAGTCTGATGCTCGTGTTTCCTGTATCATGTGACACTGTCTCCTCTCCCCACCAGCATTGATGAGAACAGAGTGCATAACTAGTTCAGTTAATTTTCACATACAGCCAGAAGAGAAGACCATGTGAAAACTGTGCATTGGTGGGAGACAAGGAGGTGAAAGTACTGGGGTTGGAGACTGTGATTTGAGAAACACACACAAAAACATAGATCACAGGAAATAAAGAGCAAATGACTCAAGTAAGGAGAGGGAAGCAGAGATGAGAGGTGAAAAACCTCTTTTAGACTCCTAACATAGTTCGAGTTTCTGATTTCTATCAGGAGGCCTGGTGCTTTCCTGACAAATTAGCTGGAGTTAGATTTGGCTAGTTGTATCCCTCTGTGTCCTGAGTGAAACTCTCACTTCAGCTGAACATTGGCTCCATTTCTGTCCTTTGGACAATGCTATGGTCTGAATGTTTTTGTTCACCCCCAATTTCTTGTGGAAACTCAAATCCTGAATTTCTTGTGGAAACATAAATCCTGAATGTGATAATATTAAGAGGTAGGCCTTTTGGGAGGTTATTAAATTATTAAGCCTCATGAATGGGATTAGTATTCTTATAAAAGAGACCCCAGAGAGGCAGTTAATCCCTTTTACCATGTGAAGATCCAGTGAAGGCTCCATCTATGAGAAAGTGGCCCTTGCTGGACGCTCAATCTGTTAGTGCATTAATCTTCCACTTCCCAGCCCCCAGAAATGTCAGATAAATTTTGTTGATTATAAGCTGCCCAATCTATGATATTTTCTTATAGCAACTGTCTTAGTTATGTTTCTGGTTGCTGAGATAAATACCTGACACTCAAAGTTAAATGAGGAAAGGTTTATTGCAGCTCACAGTTTGTAGAGGTTTTAGTTCATAATTGGCTGGCTCCAAGACACGGTGGTGGGGCAGAGGGGCTTTGCAGAGGAGAAACAGTTCATGGCAGGCAGAAGGCAGAAGGCAGCACGTAGAAAAGTAGCAAAGCAGCAGAGGATGACTGCAGCCCTCTTTCTGTCCCTTGTTTTCCATGCAGGCTACATACACTTAGGGCAGGTAGCACTCACACCCAGCATGGGCCTTTCCGTTATCCACTCCCAGAAGTATGCCAAACCAATCAGTGGACCAATTTAGTCATCACACACCCTTAATGCCAGCATCGCACACCTGAGATCCACGCACCTCTGAAAAGCCCCACCTATGAGTACATGAGGCTTAGTGGGGACATCTAGATGCAAACCATAATAGCACCCTCCGTGGAGTAAGACAGAGAAGGACAGAGGGGTTGAAAGAGCAGACCCAGAGAAGACACATGGAGCTCCAGCTGAAGCACAGCCTTGAAAGTGATAGTCACTGCACAAATAGGAAGTAACTTGGGTCATCCTGAGATACAAAAATACATTAAATCATGACGGGACTCGTTCAGGTGGTAAAAGGAGAGGTGACTTAAAAAAAAAAAAGTCCGAAAGGAGTATAAACATAAGCCAAAGCAATCAAGCATACCTTGTACTCCTTTTCCATTTTTCCTTCTTTGGTTGCTATGGCAGTAATACCGACTTTACTATGGCTTCTTCCTAGGTGCTTTTCTATATGTTGCAATTATGATAAGTTTAGAAATGAAGTACCAAGAGGGGGTAATGCTATAACTAACATTTATATAGTGCTCTGAAGCTTAGAAAGTAACTTTCACTTAGAGCTACTTTCTAGTACCATGATTTATGGAGCACCTACTGTGCACCAGGTGCCCCATTTAGGCTTTCTATAAAATAGCTGATCCTCGCAACTATACCCAGAGGGAGGCATTCATATCCTCACTTTACAAATCAGAACACTGAAGTTCTCAGAGCTTAAATGACCTGCTTATGAATATTCAGGCAGCAGGGTTTAAATCATGTTTTTGGGCTGCAGTTTTGCACTTTTTGCCATGTAATGACATATTCCTTTTTAAATTTCACCTCATTCATTCATATAGATGAGAAGTAATCACTTCCATAAAAATATATACAATTAGGTCAAAATGATGTCAAGTAAAGTATTAAAAAATAACTGAGACCTAAAAAAATACAAATGACTTAATGAAGCCAAGTGTGAAAATAGCAGATCAATTTCTTCCAATTTTTTTTTTCTGGTAGAGATGAGATATGAGGCTATCATTAATTTTTATTTATTATTTAACACATTGGACACATACTTATTGAGTGCTTGTCAGTTTCATTCCAGATATTGTGCTAGACTTTGGAGATACAAACTGTTAGTACTTGAATGCAATTCATACTCCTCATGGGTACGAGGCTCATAATTTATGAACCATGGGGAAACATTTTTATAAACAACCCCAGTGCAATCATTTAACGGTATAGGGTACAACAACAATTTAAATAAAATGTGTATAGAATGTTCATTTGTGATGGGTGTATGTGGGTATGAGGACTCTGACAGTATCACAGAAGACGTGGTAATTGGGCTGAAACATTAAGGATGAGTAAGAATTTGTTAAGTGGGCAAGGAGATTAGTGTGAGAAAGATCACTGCGTATAATATTTGCTTTGAAAATTCATGTGAAAGGCCAGGGTTGGGAATTTTCAAAACCGTTCCTTCCCAATATGTGGATTCATTTTATCTTGGAATAAACATGGACAATAAAAGGGAGGTGAGAAGCACTGAGAAATGCTTACGTCTAACTCTGCTTCTGTACAATTACTTGTTCTGACCTTAACATCTCTAGCTAGCTACATGCAGGGGTGTGTAGGGGTGCGTGTATGTGTGTGTGTTGTGTGTGTATGTAGATTCACGTTTCTGAGATTGTTTTCCTTTTCTGGTTCTAAGATGGAGCACAGTACCCAATGTGACATATATAATTTGATAAATTACCTAATATGTTTCTGATTATATTTATTATTTTCTCACCATGATCAGTATTTCCTTATCGTAATCAGTATTTCATTATTATCACATTACATGATGTGTACATATCACATTGCTGAAATGCTCAGTAATATCTTACTGTATACTCTGAGCACTGAACTTCTTATTTACACAAGAAGTTGTTGGATGATTAAAATGTCTGGAACAGGGTTTGGGATTTAGCTCAGTGGTTAGAGTGCTTGCCTCACAAGCACAGGCCCTGAGTTCAATCCCCAGCACCAAAAAAAAAAAAAAAGAAAAGAAAAGAAAAGAAAAAAAGAAAAAAAACCAAAACACAATTAAAATGTCTGGAACAATAACATGGACTCTGAATTCTTAAACACTCAAGTTTTCCAGATCAGCAAGAGCATCCGATTCAATACCGATTCTGCTTAATAAATGCATTAATAATTGGTGACTAAAGAGCATGTGAATTGATTTGCTCATTTGCTCAACATATTATAGGCAAGGCTATTAGATCCACATAGATCATTCAGTGACAAAGACAGGATGCTCTGCAAATGTGAAGATTATATGTGTTGTGGCTAACATAGTCCCAGTGGGAAATGTTCTTCACAATTTTAATTGAAGTCACTGGGACTTTTTTTTTTGTGCTTGAAATTGAATCCTGGATCTCATGGGTCATGTTTTAAAAGTTTATTTACATACAGTCTCAGGAAAATATTGAATACAAAACCAAAGCCACAGTGATGTTAAATGTGAACGGCCTCTAGCCGTTCAAGTCACACTAGTTTGACACAAAAAATTCACCAGGAAAACTGTATGTTTCTGAAATGGGATCATAAAGGTATACAAATGTCAGTTGGTAAATACAGGGATGATCTGGGGATATTTCATTGTCATCTGGTTATTCCATGAAGAGCTGATCGTGTGAAATGACTTTAATTTCCTTTGGGCAGAGTTCTGGCAGAAAACAATACAGACGTATTTTGATTTTAGTGTATTTTATTTCACTTCACATAACATTAACATCAAAAAGGAATGGTTTCTATGGTAGCATTGACTTAATATCTATCCATGTGGCTTAGCATTGTCAGTGGATGACACTGGATTAGTATTTTTTTTATCACTAACCTGGATAATGCAATTACAAGCATTATTGAGTTTGCAGACAGCACAAAGATGGAAAGGACTTAGCACCTCACAGCCTGCATACAAAAGAATGCAGCATAATCTTTTAAGTTAAGAAGCTTGTGAGCAGTTCCAAATCCTCCTTAATGACCTAACAGTAGTCTGTGGCTTATCATTAAAATGAGGGTGCTACCTTCTACAGAACCCATTGAATTGTGAGAATTACCTGCCATGACATCTTGTTCCAACTCAATGCCTCTGCTCTAGACAACACAAAAAGACACGATAAGAACATCATCACTGACTCTTGAGCTGGCACCAGACTCTTGGCCGTTTTTGTGTTTAGGAAGGACTATGAAGATCTCTCTCTAGCATGGCTCATTTCTTTCATGGAACTTTGTCTCCATTAGTAATTATATATTTGTTTGCTGTACCTACTAGTTCTATAAGCCTAGAGAATAGAGCTTTTAAAAATTATCAATATAGTCCCAGGATCCAATATTTAATAAATGTTCTGATTTTTTTGAAGAACAAAGGATTGAAGTTTGTTTTTATTGGCTCTTTCTCAGAAATCCAGATTTCAGGTGTTCTGCATAGGGCTCCTGCTTGAACTTGCACCGTGTTGGCTGCTGGGTTTAGACATGTCCAGCTGTAGGCGGGAAATGAATACTGTGGCTCCACAAGGGCACTGTGGGGGATGGGGCACAGGTGGCATGTGACATAAATGAAAACCAAAGACCTCCCTGTGCTCAGAGCCATCCTGACGCCTGAAAAGTTGGTGTCTTTGGGAAGGCACCTGTATGACAGACAAAAATATTCTCAAGAGAGGAGCAGTACTAGTGACAGGAGAGGCATGTTCAGTGAGCGGACCTCAGGTGAAGGGAAGAGGAGAACAACGTGACAGGAAGTGTCCGTCACAGCCTCTCTCCTGATTCCGAGGTACTTTGGCATCCTCGGACATAGAAAGCATTGGCCTTTTTAAAGTAGGTGTGAATGGGAGCCAGTGAGGTGTGTTTTGTTTCTGCTTGGATGCCATTAGCTGTACTTACAAGTTCATGAACAACATAGGTTACATTTCTGTCAGGAAATTTTGTTATGCCTTGCTAGTTCATTTTTGGGCCATCTTCAGTTAAATGACATTTTAGCTGTACCTGTCTTTCAAACTTCTTGTCAGAAGAAAAGCTCTGGTTGGAGATTGCGTGAATCATAGACGATCCATTCCTAAGTCATCATGTTTACGTCCCGAAAGGAAAATCCATCGTCCTGGCCTCATACGTAAGGAGAATGCAGATTCTCATTGCCAATGCTCATGCCGGCCAGGACTCTTCTTGCTCCAGTTCTGCTGCTGAAGAGCTGTTTAGGGAATATTTCTTGAACAATGTTTTATTTGAGCTCATAACCCTCACAGAGAAGAGTACATGTAATTCGAGGGTTCAGGAAAAAAAATCATGTAGAAAAAAAGAAAAGGAACAGTGAATGAGAAATTTAACAAATCTTACCTTGCAGGGTTTCTGAATATTTTTTAAAATACTCATTTTCCTACCTTTCCATCTTTCACTCTAAGAGGTGACATTGATTCAATTATATCTTAGATTTTCTCCCTTTCCTTCTTTCCTTCTCTTTCTCCCTCCTTGTTTCCTTCCTTCTCTTCCCTCACCTTTCTAGTAGTGTTAGTCTATATGTCTCAAATACATAAAAGACATTGATAATGTAATCATAGAAAAATAAATTCTTCAGATGTCACTGGGAAGTAGAAAAATAAGAAGCTAGATGAACAAATACACTATTACCTAAGAAATGAGAATCTGTATCTGTTATTGTTTTCTTTTGGTAGCAGTTTGTTTACTTGTGACTTCAAAAAGCATTAGGGATACACTTACTATACTAGCTACTGCATATCCTATAAAGGATCTGAGTGATGCAGATTCTTCTTTCTGGGTTTATCTTAAATCTACCCATCAATTAACATGTACAGACGCGTGAACCTTTCTTGACAGACAGCATATTATATGGGAGACAGATTTTCAGGGATCAAGACTGACTTTATGGGGTGGGGATTTAGCTCAAGTGGTAGAGTGCTTGCCTAGCAAGCACAAGACCCCAAGTTCAATCCCCAGCATCCCCCGCAAAAAAACCTAAAAAACCAAAAAAAACAACTGACTTTATTTGGATAAGACATTGCTTTTGTGTAGGCTTTTACTGAGGCGGGGAAAAGGGGCATGTTAGGGTTTAGATCAAGAAGGACCCTAAAACTCTCATCAGAGGTGATTGAGTCACGGGGCGGGGGTGCTACAGCTGAATGTGATGTTAACAGGTAGGGCCTGGCCAGAAGAGGCCAGTGGCTGGGGGTTATTTCTCTGCTCGGCTTCTCGCTTGTCTCTCTGCTGCCTGACCATCACAATATAGGCTGTTTTCCTCTGCAACAGGCCCTTCCATCATGCCATCTCTTTCTTGGAGCTGGCCGACTACCAGCTGTTACTGTGAGCCAAAAGAAACCTCTCCTCCTTCAAGTTGCAGATGTCAAGTATGTTGTCCCCGCAACGAAAAAGCAACTGAGACAGGGGACCGCCACAATTTGCTGCATCTGTTGATTCCGAGACCCCTCTCCCTGCAGCGATTCCTGATCTCTGCGGGTGGAATGTAAAAATGTGTTTTCCTAATTTTTGTCCTAGCACATCATCCGTTTCTGCTCAGAATGCATGCTTTCCTGCACTGGATCTCTTTGCGATCTCTGCAGTACATCTGAAGCCTGGGTGGTGCCTTTGGAGAAGCCCCGCTGCAGGATGCTAGGCTGTGCCGTTTGCCTTCTCAGGAGATCTGCCCAGTAGAGGAAAGCAGTTCCAAGGGCCAGGAATTCATCCTGCAGGCCCGGAGGGACCACACGCTCTTTCCCCACAAGGTCATCACCCAGGTCTACCCTCCCACAGTCTCGCTGCTGCTGACTGGAATCCTCTAACCACAGCCACAGTCAGCAGATTGGCAGAATTGCTATAGATTTTGCATACATTGTTTGTAATACTCTGTTATTGATCTGAAACGAAAACCTAACTAGATATCCTGTGTTTTATCTGGCAACCCAAGCACCCCAATGTCTCTCTCCAGTTGGAAATATTACATTTCTATTAGGAACTGCCATGCTACCCACTTCCTCTCTTAAGGTATCATGGTCCCATGTGGCCTCATAGCTACATGGACACAGATTTGATCATCTCTTTTCTCCTGAAGTCTATCTTGCAGAAGTCCTCGATGCAATCATAAGAATATTGGGAGATCCCTTTTGTTCTCTTTCTTAAGCCAGCCAAATCTAGTCATAGAATTCCCACTCCTCGGGAGTAATGCCATTTTCTTTAGGAGATCGTCATGCATCATGCGGGATACAGGGCAAGGTGGAGCTCACCCGTACCACTGTGTGAAAGCTGATTCTCTCCATCTCTTCCCAATGCTCCTGCACTGGTACTTTGACATTGGCCACGGTGGAAATATCTGCACCATGGAACTTGGCAAATATTTTACATCTTGCTCCTCATCCCCAGTACAGCCAGTTTACTGGCAGACTTCTGAATACATCCCATGCGAAGGAGGTTAATGTGGGATTAAACGCTTTTCCAGGAGCCTTTGAACATTCATACTTCCATAAAATGACTGTATCATCCCATCGGAGAATTCCTTTGAGAGTCAGGGAGCAGGCTCTTAGAAAGTGTGGTACGATTCAAGACCTAGAGACATCAGCTGCAGGAAATCAGGTCATAGAGGTCCAGAGCACAGAAAATTCCCAGGGAGCTACTCGGGAAGAGCCACCCTGAGGAAGTATTGCTAAACGGGAGCAGTTGAAAGTCCCAGTGCCGACTTCAAAATTGGCCCAAGGAGGAGCAGAGCTAGCGCTCCATGCAGGGGCAGAAAGTTGGCTTTTTCTTTCTAGAGGAGCTGACCTTGCTGGAGCTGGGGAGAATCATTTATTTCACCCTCTTTCTCCCCCCAACGGGGACCTGACACATATGCTCAACTACCAGGAACAGCAGCAAGCGCACACACCTGCTGGCTCCGCTAATTACCAAGCACCCCCAGGCTGAGGGCACTGACTGAAC
>PVJO010029636.1:0-16517 GCA_004026905.1 Hystrix cristata
ATATGCTGATTTCTTCTTTCTGGCCAAAGTTTCCTGATTTCACTTTCTTAAGCTGTGCGACATTTCTTAACCCAGTTATGCATTGAAGGCTGATGATGGATTTAGTTATATTCGTGTTTTGAAGCATAGTCTAATGTTTGCTTGACACCAAGGCCTATTTTCACTTGATTGTAAATTGCTGACAGTAACTCTGACAAAGATCATCTGCAGGCAATTATCTAAATCAAATTTGTAAATATCTGAATGCAAATTTCTACAAAACCAGCAGCAATCCTGATTCTTCTAACATCCAGAATGTATAGGTTATACTGAGATTCTAAATATAAATGGGGTTTTAAATCTGATTCACATGTATGGTTAAGCTCCTTTGCTTCACTTTGCTAATCATGTGTTATCTAACTGGCACTTTATGCAAAAAAGGAGAAATATATTATTTATCATTATTATTGCAACATTCCTCCTGAAATACGTTTTAGTAACTAAAGAATTGTTTTTCCTATAGGATGTACCAATGGGTCAGCACACTTTTCAAAATCGCACCTTAAGGTATGGTATATTTTTGACTATCTAATGTTTTAAAGTTTATTGCATTTATTTATTTCTGAAAGTAATTATCATCAATTATAGTCATTTGGAAGCCTTCTTCTGAAAGAGCAGCTACTTATGAAAAGCCCTATTAAATTGCTTCTAGCTTCTAAAAATAAGATTATTGGTGTCTTGCTATTAGAATTAAGAGAAGGAAAAGGAAAACAGCACCTGGCAATCACTTTAGCACTTTAAACTGTTTTCTTGAAATAAGTCTTCTTAATATTAATCTGTAGTAAAAACTGAATTATCTTAAAATGATTGTATTGCTTAAAATTAATTTCTGCATTGCACACTAAAGATGAAAGCAAGAAACGTCCAACATTTTATAGTGAAATGAGGAGCAGCCCACCTGCTCATCAGAGGAAAACGTTTCCACCGTGTCCACTGTGCCCTATCACTACCCATAAGTCACACGCAGCACCCTTTGTACCCCACCTTCCTCCACGTTGGTGCTCACTTTTACTTTAATGTTGGTTTTGAAGTCAGCCAAATCAATGTGAGGAGATCGTGATAATTAATGTAAGATATAAGCCCAAAAGCTAAAGCAGCTTTTCTTTTCCCACGAAGAGGTTAGTTTACTGGAGGCATCAATGGGTTTACAGAAATAAGGGAAAAATACAAGATCCAACATATTTTCTTGTAGAAAATGCATTGTATCCAAGTAAAAATTAAATAGATTTACATCTTCACCTGCCAAAACATGGCAATAGTGCACATTTTTGAAGAATTCTTCTTTGTGATTTTATTTGTTGTTATAGGCTCTATTCATATTTTGTGCAAAATTTGAAATTTTAGCATTGAAATGTAATACTTATATTCCTCATGTTACAAGAATAATCTGGTTCATGGACTTTTGAAGCATTATTTTCAAGTGGACTCTACTAAAGAGAACATAAGCTAATCTTAGGACTCTTACAGATTCCATAAGATGCCACGAGACAGCATAACCTTGAAGGCCAGTAAAATGCTAGCACCGCGTGCGCTGGTGGTCCTAGGAATCGTGGGCTTCTTTTGGCTTTATGTTCATTATCTCTTCCATCATCTGTGTCTCTCTCCCTGCCATTCTGCTTCAAGACTCTACTTACTGAAATGCCTCATGGAAACCCAGTATTTTGTGGGGCAGTATCTTTTGAGATGAGCACAGTCTAGACTAGAACAACAAAAAGCTATTTTTGATAGAAAAATCAAATTTCAATAGAAAAATCAAATTTCATCCTCGCTGCATTACTGTGCAGGAGATGCTGATGCATGACATTTTGAAGGGAGGAAACTGATGCACAGTAGCTGAGGAGGCCCAGAGTCACTTGGTTGGTAAAGATGATGCCAGAATTGGTGCCAGGCTCAGTGACTCTGGAGCCAGCGTTCTTCACCACTTCTCTCTCCTGCTGGCTTTACAAAGAGTGTCTTCCATATTTCTTCTACTTTCCCCTGGGGTGGCTGGTCTTTGGTGGCCTCCAAGCTTACGGAAATAACACTCCTTTTGCATAAGACTCACCTGGGCCTCCTCCTGACTCTGGAAGATGGGTGCTTAGAAACGTGTCTGAGGCTCCGGCCTACCCTGGGAGCCGGCATGGCCAGCCCTTACAAATCTAAAGGAGCATCTTGAAAGAACACATGGCAATGCCTTGGAAAGATTAGGACATATAGCAGCAGAAAGGCCACCCATGGGGTCCATGGGGTCAGAGGCAGGCTCAGAGGCAGGGTCCAGGACAGGAAGTCAGCGGTGCTGAACTCAGAGGGACGAAGTCCTGACTGCTAAATCAACAGCTCCTCAAGACTGCCAGCCCAAAGGAAACCTTATGGTCTCCAGAGCGAAGGTCACAAAATCATAGAAAAGAAAACGGGCTGTGTGTCAGAATTGTGATCCAGATCACTGGCAAACTCAAATAATGCAGAATAATGTGCTGTTTTATCGGTTACTTCCTGTACCGCATTTATGATGTTGAGCTCCGTATAGGCATTATTGATGGTAATCCTAAGGAGAATAATAAAGGCAGTACCTTTGTTAGCCTGCGCACAATGTTGAAGATGCACACTTTCCTGGGAGCTTCATCAAATTGAAATTGGGAAACTCAAGTCTAGTGGTGGAACCAATAAATTAAAAATGAAAGGTCTAAGTTGCTCATAACATCATGTGTAGCTCCTCACCTGCATGTGACAATATGTGAGCTACACTAGATGATTGCTGAGGTTCTTCACTCTTTCAACAAGGAATGAAGGGTGTAGCTCAGTGGTAGAGTGCACACCTGGCATACAAAATATTCTGGTTCAATCGCTAGCACCAAAAACAGTATCAAAATTAATTTGTCTTGTTAAAATAGATTGGAATTTGGTATGCAAAAACCTCTCAATTCAGGAGGCTCATTTCATAACATTTTGGTTTTTGAACCAAGGCTGGCTTCAGCCTGTTTGAAAAGAATAGAAACACATATTCACTAATAGAAGGTGTTGGAATGGGAAAACCCATCCATCTCATTAATAATAATTCTGTGAGATTTAATTACGGGTAAATGATGAATGCGACAGTGCATATTTAATACTCTTCTTATCTCTACCTAGAGGCAATTCTGACCTCAGAAGTGTGTTATTTTACTCCACATTGTAAAGTCTATCCACTTAACAGTTAACCCACCACAACACACAGACCATGTCCCTGTCCCGAGACAGAGGCTGGCCTTGTCCGGGCCAGCTGGCAAGGGCACTAATTCAGCCTTCTCCTTTACATCGTTCTCATGTGAAGTGCCAAATTATCTTTGAGGGGCTCCTATTATTTAGTGTAATCTACTTAGAAAGCAACTTATATTTTGGCTAAAAATTATTTGATGTCAACACTAAGTGAGGTAGTCTACAAACGTAAGGAGTTTTCTGTGAATAGTGCTTTTGAAAACTAAACAACACTTAAATACATACAATTAAGCTTTGATATGCTGAAAATAAGAGTGTAGTTTTGCAAATTCTTGAAAACTGACCAAGAAAAACATGAAAAAGAAATGACTGGTTTGTCAACCAAACCAAAGTCTTGCAGGGGAATTTCCAGAGCTGGTGTGTTCTGTCATAAAATGACATTTAGGAAGTCAGTGTATCAAGGGCTAATGCACCTCTTAGGACAGAAGGTTCCTTTATCTTAGCCAGCAAATATGTATCCCTCAGCATTGAGTCTTAAAGCCTAATAAATTTCACGTGCAGTAAATGATAAACCAACTTCTGTAGTGAACCACATACTCTGGATGAATTCCACCACAGAGTGGGTTTGTGAATGAGAAAATATGAGAAAAGCCACTCATAGATTACATTCTCTTTTCTTCTTAGTTATTTTATTAACAAAATTAAGCAGATGTTTTGGCATCATAGGAAAATAGACCTAATATTTATTTTAATACTAATTTTTAACCCATTTTATTTCTTTTTCTATATAGAACCAAGTCACAAAAGAAAAGATTTGAAGAAGAATTGAATGAAAGGATGATTCAAGCAATTGATGGAATCAATGCACAAAAGTAAGTAATTTTTCATCTTAAATTATCTTATTTTAAGCCCTATGGTTTAAAAAATGTTGTATTTTACAAAAATGCTTCACAGAAGAATCTGCGATACTGATCATGACCAAGCCAAGTTGTCTGAGACAATTTGTCAATTTCACCTCAGTTGTCCTTCGTGGTGGCTTTTGCTAATGATAATTGTTTCATCATTTAAAAAAAAAAGTGTTGAGTCCCCATCTTGAAAATATTCTGTAAGTCAATTACTGATAAACAAAATGAGAGGCAGTCATAGAGAGAAAATGACAGCCTTGTGTGTTATTAATAGGGACTCTACGTGGGGAAATCTTGAGACGGTTTTATGTGACACTAACCATTCGAGATGTGTTGATTCCCCTGCAAAATCAGAGGACATCGAAA
The DNA here is from genome assembly GCA_004026905.1 of Hystrix cristata. Taxonomy (NCBI): domain Eukaryota; kingdom Metazoa; phylum Chordata; class Mammalia; order Rodentia; family Hystricidae; genus Hystrix; species Hystrix cristata. Next base: position 4,485 of record PVJO010029636.1, read on the forward strand.
TACCTGCTGTTCCGAGTGTTGGAAAATGATTAGAATCTGGCTTCACGGGGACCAGTGAGGGGAAGACTGATTCTGTGGGAGGCAAAACATCATTCCGCCTTTGAGGTCAAGAATCGCAGGTGCACTTATCAATGAGCTAAGAGATGGAGAGAAGAAACAGTTTAGAGGAGGTGGTGAAGCTCACTTGCTGGACAGAGTGGGGCACTCATTGACCTCTGCAGTCACCTCAGTCCCCATGCCCTAGAGGAACTTCATGGAGAGCAGAGACAAGTGACTCAACCTGGTACCTAGCACACAATAGACATTTAGTAGATGTTTGTAGAGTTAAATTACAGTGAAGGTCTATCAGTAGGTCTATATGAAAAATCTTCACGGAAATGTTGCCTGATAAAAACTTACTTAATTTTTATCATGAAAAATCAGTCCTAGAAAAGAATAAATGTTTTTTGCTTAGAACTCTTCCTCCGGTATAAAGTTACAGGGCCTCAATTAATATACAGCTTTGCCAAGTACATGCTTTACTAGAGTGTTTCCTATAGGTATTTAGAATATCTACAGGGCTCGGAAAAATTCACATGAATGTCTGTGGATATGTGCATATGCGTGAGAGTGTACATAAGTGCATCTGCATCCATGCAATACAGCATCTTGGTCAGGTGAGAGCTGCAAATCAGGTATCTGTTATGCTGAATTATCACCGGCCTAGAGCTCCTTCATTTGTCCCACATAGACAAAGCCTCTACCTGTGTGAAGCTCTGCCCCAGCTGAAGCTGCAGCACACCACAATCCGAGAAGCACACCTCACCTATAAGCTACCCACAGCTGGGACCTCGGGAGCCCTGCTTCCATGTGGGCGGGCAGAAGGACGTATTCATTCAACCAGAGGAAATAGCAGCTGTCACCACTCCCTGAACAACACACAGCATTAGCAGAAAAAGGAAACTGTGCTCCTTAACAATGACTAACTGCCAATAATAATACTGAAAAGCCAGTCTCTAAAGCCAGCCTTGGTGTGTGCTCAGAGGGACTCCCACCTTCTCAGGCTGCCTCTGCAGCCTCCTCGTAGAGTGTTCCTGCTGAAGGAATTAATAGAAAGTACAGTCATTAGCTTTGCTTTTGTTTTGCTAAGGGTGTTTTTGAAGTGTCTGTTTGCTTTGTGGGCTTTAGTGTTCAAACACGTTTAGCCAACACCTTAGTGGTTCCATGCAGCTTGATTCTAAAGAAAGGTTTCATGTTGGTGTAAATGCTTCTGTTGTAATTTTCCCAACACATTTCAGAAGTCAAATAGAGAAAAACTTCTTGCTGTACTCAAAAAACAAAACGGAGACTTTTTAGATGGAAATATATGCATATATTTTTAATTAGTGTCCATCACTCCTACTCATTAACTCATTAGCTCCTCTTGGTTTTGATACGATGTTCCTCTGGTCTTTTAATCACCTCCCAAGGATGCATAGGAGCTCTAAGCTTCATGATCCATCCAGTCGTTTTCTGTTATTAACATACAGAGCTGATTTCTACACAGACTGGCATTTGTTTGTTCCCTTGCTCATTTAGCAAAACTTTGTAAAAAGGTGAATTGTGTCAGCATTTGCTCAGCACTAGACAGACCAGTACAGCAGCTTCCCTCTTCCGGGTGTATGTACGTGGCAGCAGGGGCAGAATCTCTGCCTGCTGGACTCGTAGGTGCCGGGATGCTGCCTGGTTAGGCCCTGCTCCCGACACCTCTCGGCACATTAGCTACACCTTTCACGGCCCCGCTGTGAACACAGCCATGCTGGGGTGAGGGCTTTGACGTGGGAGTTTGGGGAAAGACACAGATGTGAGTCCACAGCAGCTGGACAGCAGTATTCTCTCTCTTTTTCTTTTCCCCTTGCCATAAGAATTTGCATTCTTCTACTGTAATCTGCAGTAATTCTCAGTGAAATTTTGGATGTACAACTCCCCTTCCCCTCCCATCTAGATCTTGTTTAGAATTTCCTTTATTTGGCCTCAATCCAGCAACAAATAATTATTATAATAGTGTAAATTAATAGGAAAGCGCTTACAGTACAGCCCATGGATCAGGATGAATTTTTTCATCTGTAGAGCACACGGATCAGGGAAAATGCCAGAAGACCATGAAGAAAACACATACATTTCTTCCCCTTCTCTTTTGCTTTCCCCTCCTCGTCTGTCTTCTCTCTTCTTCCTCTGTAGTTCCAGTTGCCAAAAATAATATTTGACCTTATCAGCCCACACAAATCCTTCCTATTCATTTAACCAAACCACATAATTAAATCCCTGAAGTTTTTACTAATCAGTACTGGGAACTCAGGCCACTTCAGAGAATTTACAAAGACGATTAAGTCAGTGGGTGTTCGGAGAACATATTCTCCTTCATTCTAAGGACCGGGTAAGAATTCCGCCCATCACTTTTTGCTTCCAGGGAGAAGCCACAAAACTGGATTTACTGTGGGCAAAGAGAGGTGGGAGTGTGCCTCAGTGGGGACTCCGTCATTTCCCCTGCCCTCCTGGCTCATGAAGCATGGTGTTAGGCTCCAGGGACACTAGATAGGCAAGTCCTGGCCTGAGACTTCCTGTCCACCTGCAGGACACAGGTAACCAAAACCTAGACTAGAGGGACAGTGGCCTGCTGATAAACTAGGAGCTGGTTTTATTTCCACCATATGAAATTCACTCATTTTATTTCCAAGGTTATGTTATCCTAGAGCATTTTTTAAATTAGATTTTCCTTTCTCAATAAAGAAAAGAACCATTTTTAGTAAGTTACCCTCAAACATTATTCATATTTTAATAAATACACAGTTCTAGAAGTGAATATAGTTAAAACTTATTTTAATTTTATTTTCTGGGCCTTTTAATATTAATCGCCCTTTGATTCCTCCAACTAATCTCATAAAAGGTAATAATAACATAGTTCTGCAGCTGATACAATAATAAGTAATACTAAAAATTTAATTTCCCTTATACCTAAAGCTTATAACCTGGACTAGAACATTATTTTTATTGATCTCACTTTTAATGGCAGTCATTCTAGAATACGTTATTGATTTTTCTGCCTCAGTTAAAATACACTGAGCATAGTTGAGTCTTCTGGCGATTCATACTACCCAGGATGCGTGTCTGGCAGTGAGCACATCAGAGCTGCCCGTGGAGGGTCCACATAGACCTTGAGAGTCCCCAGCGCTGTGCCGGTCCCCTGGCTTGACCTGTCTTAACTGCGATGGGGTGTGTCAGTCTGCACCCACAGACCCAATTTGCAGGTGGCAAATCAGGTGGAAGCATTTCACTTGCTCTTTTTCCATGTGTCCTCCAAAACCTTAAATCCTTTATCTCCCTGAAACATCTTAGGGCATCAAAATCCGCAGAAATACAACATGACCAACACATTAGAAAATTACTGTATCAGGAAATTCATGTGACTTGGTAATTGTTTGAATAGGTGTAACACTGGAGGGAAGTTTTTATAAAACATAATTATCTCTCTGATGTCCTGTTTTCTCTCTCTCCCTCTTTTCCTCTCTCTGTCTGTCTCTCTCTCTCTTTCCATTTATATAAACAGACATACGGATATGTCATAATAACAGATTTATGTAATTGTTTACACAGGGGCGTGATCACATATATGCATGTATATTTGAGATTATTGGTTTTTTTTAATTATAGAAGTTTTTATTTAAGGAAAGTAGAAGTACAAATCTTACAGTGACTAATGAGCCAAACCAGCCAGTAATGTTTTATTATTAGTATTTCCAAATACTTTTGTGTTCAGATGTGGAGTTTTGCTTATATTCCTGTATTTATCAGTATAAGATAGTATATTTTTGTTTCACCAAATTCGACCTTATAAACTGTCTTTGTTTTGTGAGGCTATGACAGACATTATGTGCACAGCTTCTGTGGTCATACATTAGGTGGCTTGTTTGGTGTGTGATTCTGTACAGTATTCTGATGCAAAGTCTCCTTCTTACACTCTTTCTATTTACAGCTGCTTTCCTAAACTTCTAAAAGTTGGTCAGTGTAGACACTATATGCTTCCATATAATTTTCATTTATTTTTCAACATCACAGAGATACATATGTACTTATGAGGATGATTTTTATGTTTTCATCAACAAACCTTCTGGACCAGTGGCTCATTATACTAGTAATTTTAGCACGTTTTGGGAAACTGCATTCAATCATGACTTTTACATTTTTGAGATGTAAAAATATGACAATGAAAGGTTTTTCAGCAAGTTTGGAAGAAGTTTTCTGAGTTCCGATGCTCTGTGTGAGTTGTTTCTCTAAGCTAAGAAAGGGGTGTTTCTCTAAGAACCAAATTCTTTGGGAGTCAGATGGAGTTACCATAAGAATCAGTCAAACCTCAGGGAATCAATTTATTGATGCACTTGAATCCCTTTGCTGACTTTTCTCCCCAGTTATTTTATTTGGAGAACTTGAGTTTCAATTTGATGTGGCAGTTGATCTGTAATGTAGACCTTCCTTCCCAAGAAGAACAGATTGTGACTACAAATACTGTATTTGTAGATCATGTTAAGAATCTCTGGATTCTATAAGCAATAAGTTGGCATTACGTTTTAAAAAAATACTCAGTTTGGGATGATTTATAATCAAGAAAGAAGAATGCCAGTCATGTTATAAAAAGTACTTCCAGATGTTTGGTTGCAGCTTTGGTTTTTTGATGTCTGTCCTTTTTATTTCCAGGCAATGGCTCAAGTCTGAAGACATTCAGAGAATTTCACTGCTTTTCTATAACAAAATTCTAGAAAAAGAAGTAAGCTGTTTTTTTTCTCTTTGCTTAAAATCCATCAGTTTTTCTGAAATGGTAGTTTCGAACTTCATCATGAAATCAGGCTCAGGGTTTTTACCCGTAGCATTTAAACTTACTGAAACTGTTAGAACTCATTTTGGCTTTTTCTGTGATTCTTGTGTGCGTATGTTGCTTTAGTATATTTCTTGTTCCCAAGCTTCTTTCTGGGCACCTCCCCAATCTCAACACTGGGCAGTAAGCAATGTCAGCACCATGTCTGAAAGGAAAAGGACAGAAGCTGATACGTGGCTTTCTCTGTGTGAAATTTTCACAGAAAAGACTTTCAATGAAAACAAAATCATGCTCTCTACTAAATCTACAATGTCTTTATACAAACTGCTGTAATATTTTGACAAAAATATGAGTTTTACATTCAGCACCTCTTTGGAAAAATTAGAAAATGCAAACTTTTAAATTTTGTTGCATCTACATAATTTCACATTAAATCTTCCAAAGTAAGAGCTATTTCAGGGACAAATAAGAAGCAGACCTTTGGTTTTTGCAGGTCACTTTTAACATAGATTTACTAAAACAAATTAAGTAATTATTGCAGGAAGGTCAGCCGTTCCTCTAGGTGGACTTCACTTGCTTTACCATTTGTTTCATGTTGCTCTAGAGAAGGAATGAGATTTAGAGGTAATTTCCATCACCCAACCATTTAATTACAGACTTAATTTGAACAAAAGCAATTATATTAATGGCAGCATTTGCATCATTGGTAGTAAAAGCCTATCGAGAAAATTGAGTTCATTATTTAATGGATGTTGAATAAAAATAATCGAACATTAAAAATCCTTCCCAAACCCATCAGGGTTGGATTTTACAGGTACACCCAAACCTTCCCCCATGCTGGTCCTCAGAAGACTAATTGTCCACTTCTAAAGAAGGACTTGACTACAGATGTTTTACCAATTTGATGCTTGATAAAATGTGTTATTACTGACCACCTCACTCTTGAGAGAGCATAACAAATGAAGGGCTTCTTATTGTCTGACTGTCACCTTATTCCTTTATGATGGGAGTCCACTTCCTTTCTGAAGACCAGAAGGAAATTCCAATTCGTATTTCTGCACAAAGCTCTGGAGAAGTTAAAAGATAAGGCTGTAACTGAATGCACAGGATGCAATCATGTTTCAGTAATTATGTTAATAAAGCTTTTTCATCAGTATGTAAATTATCCTCATTATTAAGCCACAGCATTCACCAGAAAGAAAGAAAAAGAAGGTAGTCATCATTCAAAACTACAGCTTTTTCTTACGTTCTTTCTTACATTCCCCATGTGTGCAGATTTATAGATGCCTCCTTTAAGGCCAATTTAGAGACCATTAAGACTTAAGCCAACTTTGTCCACCTGTCTCCAGCCTGCACTTCAGGCCACCAGGAAGGGTAGAAGCAGCAAGATACGTGGCAAGAGACACATCAGCTGGCCAATGGGAGGCCCACCCTTCAGCAGTAGAAGCCATGAAGCTGGGAACCAAGAAATGCATGTGTTTTTCATAACTTAGGAAACAGTCTACACAAATGTAGTTAACTCAGACTGACCAGATCTTCAGGAGGTTTCAACGGCAATGTCACAAAATTTCATTTCCTTTACTTTGGTGCTAAGCCTTCTCTGGGGAGGCCGTGCAGCGACACAAGTGGGAGTCTGCGTTCAGTCTGCCTTATGCGGGTCCTGGTTCCCCGTGTGCTGTGTCTCCCCCAGACTGTCCGTCAGTCATTCTGGTTTGCAGTTCTGCCATCCGCCAACAGGGACAGTGACAGCTCCTGCTTGCTGCAGGGTTGTGTGCGGGTTAAATGAGTTTCTACATAAAGCAGTTGGAGAATCTGGCACATGGTAATGGCTCCCTGCAGTGGAGATCGGCAGCGTCATCTTAAGCATGGTGCTGTCTCGCTTTGTTTCCTCACACAGGGGCATCCTGGGGTAGCAGCCAGTACTGGTCAGTCACAGTCCTGGCCAGTAGGGAGACCCCACTGATGGTGCCAGCCAACAGGAAGGTCCATGAACAGCCCCAGAACAAAGCCCGCAGATCTCCTTTTCCCCACATCGTCCCTTGCCACTCAAAGAAGCATTAAGATAAACAATAAAATACAACACTAAAATAAAGGCATGTGGCTTACATTTCCTCATCACTGGTCAGAACTGAGATCGTGTAGGTGAAGTCATTTCCTTTCCCCAAACTACTGTAGGCATGAGGCTGAGAAGGGAGCCGGGGACCTGGCATGATTCACTGGTCCCGGGTTCACCCACCGTTTCCCGGTCGGGCGCCTCTCTTCCCGCTGTTGAGCGATTCTGAATGCTCACTCTCCTCCACTCAGGTGTCTGGAAGTCGCTCACAGCTCCTTGGCGGGGAGCAAGCTCTGACTGCCCCAGATGAGCAGGCTTAGCGGTTTGTGCCGTTCCCAAGTGTGGTGCCTGCCCAGGTGCTGACCGGCTGCTGGGTGCGTGCTTGCAGCTCTTGCCTGCTGGAACCATTACTCTGGGTTTCCTTTCTCTCCTTTTAGTATCGAGCTACCGCGCTGCCAGCCTTCAAGTATTACGTGACCTGCGCCTGTCTCATCTTCTTCTGCATCTTCATTGTGCAGATTCTCGTGTTGCCGAAGTAAGTACAGGAGCTTCCCCTGGGACTGTCACCCAGGCACCTTCCCACGGGGGCGGGATCGTTCTCATGTCACCGTGGAGGAGGGGGCTCCGGACTTGGAGGTTAAGTGGTGCCCGTTATCTCGCTTAGTTATGGCCATACTGGGTTTTCAGCGCAGACACTTTGATTCACCTTCAGGGGTTTTTTAAAGTCTTTTATCACTAATGCATGTTTCCAGTACATAATGAATACACTCATCATGGGGAGCTGGTACACGTACATAACACATTTTCATTCTTTTTATGTGCCTCCTTTCCCCACCTACGTTTCTTAATCCCCTTCCCATTTGCAGATCTATCTCCTATTTCCTATTATCTGTCTTTTATTTTGCTCTCAATTTATGATTTGGGTTTCCCACATAAGAGAAACCATGCCATATTTAAGCTTGTGTGTCTGATTAATTTCATTTAACATTATGGATTCAAGGTGCATCCACTTTTCTACAAATGACTCGCTTATATTATCCTTCTTTAGTTCTGCTGTGTTTCCTTACCACATTTTCTTCATCTATTCAAGATAAATTGGACCTTTTACTTTGATCTTGGTTTCACTTTGATACGCAGTCTAAGAAACTTTATCCATATAAACTTCACGTATGAAGAAGCAGATCACACAAGTAGATCCTGGAAGGGCAGAATTCGCATGGGGCACATTCTGCCCAATTACCAATTTGTTTTCACCTCTCTGAGTTACACTTTCCTCCCTTTGAGGGCTATTGGTTTTTTTGTGGGTTTTTTGTTTTTTGGTTTTTTTGTTTTTTGGCACTGGGGTTGAATTCAGGGCCTTATGCTTGCAAGGCAAGCACTTTAACTGCTTGTTTTGGACTGGAGACTGAATCAAAGTCTTTGCACTGAGCTGCATCCCTGGCCTTCTTTTTATTTTTTATTCTGTGGCAGGGTCTTGCTAAGTCTCTGAGTTGTCCAGGCTGGACTTGAACTTGCAGTCCTCCCGCCTCAGCCTTCCAGAGTGCTGAGATTACAGACATGAGTCATTGTACCAGTTTCCTCCTTTGGTCTTAAATCTACCCTCTGCAGTCCTCTTTGACCAGGGTCCAGCTGGGTGCTGCCAGAAGACGCACGAATACCGAGGGGAGACTGGGCAAACCACATTGCATATTTTGGGGCGCATTCCTTCTGATTCCACCTACTGGTGAAAATCCAGTCACTGTATCATTCCTAAGTGATCTGTTCTCGCACTTCTTATTGGGAGTAATACAAGCCAAGTACTCGTTCTCATTTTACAGTCTAAAGAAAAGAAAAAAATTCTTGTCTTTCTTATAATAATTGGAGATACAGCAAAGGAATGTTTCTAAAATAGGTCTTCTTTCCCACACCAGTACCTATTTTGTATGTGCCAAAGCAACCATTTTCCTTGCAGAATTCTGTTGTGTGCTGGACTTAACTTCCGCGGTCCAGCCAGCACGTGTAGGCAGGTCAGCTACTCAGGTCGTGTTGTAGCTCACGAAGATGCTCTGCACACCAGAAGAACCACTCTGTCTTCTGCCTCTGTACACTAAGGGATTTTATTTGGGCACTGAGCCAATACAGTGGCATTTAGTTTATTCACACATGCAGTTCCTCAGCTATCTGCTCCACTTTTTGGAGGAGTTCCCATGAGGTTTTCTCCTTCCCTCATATATAAATGTGGGAATACACGGAAGAAATCCTTCTAGACTTACAAAATCTTCAGCAAATTTTTCCAGTATCAGTTTACTAGTTTTCACTTCAAGAAAATGTCAAGAAATTCAGCCCCATCTCAGTGCAGGCCTGCGCAACATGGCACAGGAAGGTCATCGGTTCCATATCCACAGGCTTAAAGAGCAGAGTGTTAACGAGGGTATATCGATGAGTGAAATATGCCCAGGGAGATGGATCCCTCTCACTCTGAACTAGATAAATGTATTCCTCTTCTCCATCTTCCTGGGGGATGCACGTCTCCAGTCCCCTACACCACAAGTAGCAGAGGGCTGGCCACTCACTAGAAGGAACTAGGAGATGGCAAGTCATGAGGGTATTTTAGAAGATGACAGAGACCAAAGAAAATGATTTCATGGAATTTCATTTTAAGAAATACATCATGTTCTGCCCTTGCTGTCTTGGCCTTGATTTTCTTGTCTCTCTTTGGCCCTGTCACTTTTTTTTACGAAACCTATGGAAGCCCATTCTCTCATGCTTCATCGCCCGTTAGTCTGTTGTTTTTTTGAGCAACAAGCCAAAAGCAAAGCTGTGCAGTGTGTGTTTCCCACCGGGGTTGATGCCTAGGAGCATGGAGGGTGGGCTGAGCCTCCTCCCCCAGAGGCTCCGTGTGCAGTGTCTGCCTCAGAGCCCTTGCTGTGTTACCTTTATTCCTTCATCTTTCTTTCATGTTATTCTTTTTTCTTTTTTCTTTTTAAACAATTTTTGCTGTGAAGTACTTCAAAGATACAGAAAAGTACAAAGAGTTAATACAATAAGCATGCATTTGCCTGTAATCCGCGCTTTGCAAAAATGCAAACCGTCTGTCCTACTGTAGACAGACTTCTTGTTTGCATGCTCTGTTTGGCTGTGCTTCTTTTTAGCAGCATCTGTTTTCATTTTGTTTTTATATATACAGTAAGATGTCTTATATTCATATGACTTTATTCCACTTGTGTTTCTTTTTTATTTTAACTCATGAGTGTGGACATAATCCTGACATCTTATATTTCCTTTTCTTTGGTCCTTTCTTCCCTCCTTTCTAGCTTCTAAAGAAGCAATTATTTTATTCTTTTGTTTCTTTTACTGGTCAGGAAGCGTGTGTAAACAGACACACACACACTTATCATAACATCATTTGCTTTTTTTCACAGTTGCTCTCAGATGTAGTTCAACTGGGTACAAAATTGCAGGTTAACTTACGTTGTTCCTTGGTATTACGATGTCAGTGTTCCTTGCATTCTATTCCTTATTTGGGGAGCAAAATGACTCTTTTAGTCTCATTACATCCTTTGTAGGTAACACGTCTTTCCTCTCTGTGTGCCTTTGCGGTTGAGGGTTGGGGAACTTCTACTGTGCTGTTTCTGTGTGTGTATTTGTTCTTATGTGCCTGAGTGGCTGGGGTGATATTTCAATCTGCAGTTTCCTATCTTTGCTCAGTTCTTAAACACTCTCTGCCTTTACCTCCTCACATAATGCTTCCCCTTCATTTTCTCTGTTCTCTCCTCCCAGAGCTCTTATTAACAATAGATTGTCTTTTTCATTCTGTGCTACAGGCCTTGTCATTTGTCCTCTAAGTTAACGCTTGTTTATTTGCACTGCATTCAGGTAAATTTCTCATCCATTTTGAGTTTATAATTTTAATGTGTCTGTGTTTTCTAAGTATATTTAACTCTCCTAAACTTGACTTTTAATTTATAATTCTATATTTTGCCTATGGATTTCATATTTTATTTTCTTATTTGCCAATTTTAAATACATTACATGAAAATATCGCGCCAATCCTTACAGTTCATAAGTAGGTGAATCTTGCCATTCGATCTACCGGCGCTCGCCATGGTACGAGTCTCCTCGTGTGCTTTGTGACTCTGACTGCGAGTTCATTGACAGCAAGGGCTTTGGTCCCTGGTGACCTCATGTGTGGCATCGTGACAGATAGTTCTCCTGGGCAGGTACCTCTGGGATTCGCCAGTTCAACTCCAATACTTTGTTAAAACTTGAGGTTGAGCTTCCTGGACTCAGAGGGTCAGTGAATTCAGCTCCACTTCCCTGGCTTGAAGCAGGATTAGAGATCTCTGCTTTTAAAGATGACTTTTTCTATTCACATAGTTATCTTTCCTGAAAACCGCCAGGCTGATGGACAGAGTTTTTTCTGTTTTCTCTTTCTTGATGAGATAGCACTTCATGGATCCTGACTTTATTCAAAAGCTCAATTCCCATTTTTGATTAATTAAATGCCTGAAAGCATCATCTAACTGAGGTAGACATTAAATATAATTCTCTGCAGCCCTTGGTTCTTCCTGGTCCATTTAGCATCAGTATTTCTCAGCCTTCTGCTGTTGAATATCCTCTGTGTGTACAGTAATTTCTCTTTTTTGCTTATGATACTGTGTGAAGAATAATTTTGTTATACTTTATGAAGCATTTTTATTAGGATAATGGTGCTTCTCACTTCTGCTGACATGCCCTTATTCTAACTCATCGAATTATAATTATGCTGTGTTTTGTTTGTTTTGTTTTTGGGAAGCTATCTCCTGATATTTATGCATGTGTGTGTGATTCTTTTTTTGCATTTTAATTGATAAATGATGATTGTACATATTTTTAAAATAACGGCGTGATGCTTTGACATGCATATATATATATGCATATATGCAGTCATTTGACATGCATATATGTATGTATATATACATACATATATATATACATACATACATATATATATAGTGTAATGGTGAAATCAGGGAAGTTAACATATCCATCAACTCATGTTTTTTCCAGAAGGGAAAGCAATGATTGAATGAATTAATGAATAATAACAGGGCTGGGGATTTAGCTCAGTGATTAGAGTGCTTGCCTTGCAAGCACAAGGGCCTGAGTTCGATCCCCGGCACCACAAAAAAAA
>PVJO010029637.1:0-16561 GCA_004026905.1 Hystrix cristata
GGCCCGCACTCCCACCCCCAATCTCAGTCTCACATTCTTGATCCCAGCAGAACCATGCCAAACCGATCAATGGATCAATTTAGTAATCACACACTCTAGATCCAGCTATCTCTTACCACATGAGGCTTTGGGGGGACATCTAGACACAAACCATAACAATACACATGGAATTGTGGAATATGTAATTATAAGGATGTTAACAGTAGAATAATACTGCACATATTATTCTAGAATTTTTTCTTCTGAGTAAGGAAAAGACCTACATTCAACTCAATATTTTAATATAAACCTGGCAGCCTTTGCTGTAATTGGATAGACAAACCTGTTCCTCTGTGCTGGAGGGATACACAGAGTAAGGACTGTCCCCACAGAGGGACAATCAGACCATTTCCAATTTTTTCATCTCTATGAACAAAGTTGCATTACTATCCTCAGGCTTGTATCTTTACATAGTATTTTTATTTTATACATAGTTTCTCGAAGCCATTGAATCATTAATTCATAAACTATGTCTAATTTTAATGTTAAAATTTAGTGTCTGACACTAAAATTTTAGTGTCTGACAATTTTCTAAAAATTTGTTGTAACTTCCTCTCTTACCAAATTTGAGAGAACCATTTTTCTGTATCCTTAGCAACTCTAGAATTTTTTCTCCATTTAAAATCTTAGACATCTAATAGTAAAAATGATATCTCATTACTGTTCTTGATTATAGTCAGGATTTTTACTGGAAAGGAATGAGATGGACTAGATCAGAGTTCATCACATCTAGTGAGGTAAAGCAGAACAACCTAAGCACGCACATATGATTTCAATGTTTTGCTAGCCATAGGTCACATCTGAATGAGAAAGCTGTGGCAATGGAAGGCTGATTAAACTGTGTTCTTTTCTGCATCTTCAGCCACTTGGCACCCTGCAGGCCTTGTATCCAAGAGGTGCTGACTGAAGGTGGAAGGCTAATTGAGGACAGTCATTGTGGTGCTGTTATAGTGCTTCTTCAGAAAACAGCACAGCTTTAAGTCTTTCTAACTCTGGTAGGCCCTCGTATCCCCAGGGGATATATCCCCCAATTCCTGGTGGATGCCTCAAACCACCAGGACCAAACACTTTATGTGTTATTTTTTCCTGTATACACCTACACAGATTTAATAACTTTTTTTTATCTTATCTGAGCCTATATCACATACTGTGGCTATAAATTTTGGAGTTTGTAGTCTGATGGTAAACTAGTATTCTTTACAATTTCATAGAAGGTTTATGCTTACCAAACATCTTAGCAACTTCAGTAAATGATTTTTTCTTATTAAGTCAAGAACTTCCATATTTTACCTTAAGTGAATCACTTCATAACTTCTCTTTAGCATATCTGAATTACCAGCATGAATACTCTTGTGCTTTGGGGCTATTATTAAATAAAATAAAGGCTGCTTAAACACAAGCCCTGCGATACTGTCACAGTTGGTCTGATAACCTAGATGGCTGCTAGTGACAAACAGGTGGGTAGCGTCTCTAATGTGGGTATGTTGGACAAAAGGGTGTTTCATGTCTGGATGGAACAGAGCAGGACAACACAAGATTTCATCACACCACACAGAATTGCACACAATTTAAAACTTATAAAGTGTTTGTTTCTGGAATTTTCCATTTCATATTTTCAGAGTACAATTGATTGCAGGTAGCTAGAACCATGGAAAGCAAAACCTAAGATGGAGGGGGGAGCTATGACTCTGCAGCCCAAAGCTATGTTTCAGCAATTCATAAAAAACAAAAACCAAGTGACAGAAAAGTGGCAGCCCTATCAATCAACTCCAGCGACCCTCGGAGGAGGCTCTAACTCTCCTTTCCAGCAGCTGTAATCAAGGCGCAGCTGGTCCTTTGTCCATCAAGCAGCCACCCACCTCGCTCCACCCACCCCTGTGCCTGGTGTGCACAGGAGAGACAGAAGGCTGTCTCCACATGTGTCAGAGAAAGCTGAAGATCTCATCTCTTTCAACACTAGCAGCACAGAAATCTGTTTCTTCCAACCTCTTAGTCTCCTAGGAGAACAGAACAGAAGCAATTCTGTTCTGATGTTATAGACCGAGAAATAAAATGAGAGGAGCAATGTCCTGACAGAGTGGTCAGATACAAGAATGAGTTATACCAGGAGAGACATGAGGATATTTTTTCTGCTTAACATCTCTGTGTTTTAGTTTGATTCTATAAGTAATAGATGGCTACCTTTTAACTTGCTGCACTAACTTCATTCTACTGCCTGTTAACAGTAGAGGCAATAGACAGAAGCATGTCACAAATGGAGTCAGACTGTCTCCGTTAGAGCCCAAGACCCCCCCCACTAATTAGTTATGTGACCATTGCTTAGCCTCATTGTGCCTAAGTTTCCCCAACTGTAAAATGGAAACAATGTTAATATGTACCTTATAGAGCTTTGAAGAGAATTAAATGAGTAACTGAAGACAAAACATTCAGATCAGTATCTGGCTTATAGTAAGTAATATGTAAGTATTTGCTATTCTTTTTATGAGTTTGTGATCCCTACCAGACTGACTCTGGAGAACAGCGCCACCTTGAACGTCTTTTGTCTTAGTTACTTTCTCATTGACAAGACACAATACCCAACACCCACAATATACAGAAAGAAAGGCTTATTTTGGCTCACAGTTTGTAGAGGTTTGAATCCATAGTTGGCTGACTCCAAGGCAGGGTGGCATGACTGAGGAGAAAGAGCAAGATGGCAGGAAGCAGACAGATCTCAAGGGTGGGGGGATCCCCTTCTCCAACCAGACTTTATCATCAATGGATAAATCCCTGCTGAGTATCACACACCTGTGATCCAATCACCCCTCAAAAGTCCCACCTGTGAGCACTCAAGGCTTTGAGGAGACATCTAGATATAAACTATAACATCCTTGTATCCCCGTACATAGCCAGTGCTCAGACATTTGGTGCACACAGCATAATTGTTGGGCAAACAAGTGAATGAGATAGGAGAAAATATACACACCACCCCCAAGAATTTGTACCATTACTAAGTTTGGTAGCGATTTCGTCCTGTCAGAAAGACACGGACGTGAGTGCCCTTCTTCTGTTGTGTATGTGGGAAGTCATGTTCATAAGGCCGTGATGTGGTTTTCCAGATACCCCTTTTCTCTTCATTATGAATCTAACTTATGGATCTCCTCAGTCATGGGGGACATAGACTATCCCTCCTGGGACAAACCGTGGGGGGCAGCGAAATGCCATACATGTACCATGACAGGATGGTTCAAGCACAAGTAGCCCCGGACCACCCAGCATACAGAGGCAGTGCTCAGAATGACGCAGGCCCCTGGCTCCCGCAGAGCACTTCAGCAGTGCAGTCCCCGCGCACTAGGAGACAGCAAGAACTCTCCTGGTTTGCTGTTGTACCTGAGGCAGCCTCAGTGCTGTAGGGAAACGGGGGCCTCCATCCTGGACATTTGGGGATGGCTCACAGAGCTCTGTCTTATCATCAATACTTCTGTAGGCAGCAGTAGCTAAGAAAAAAATGCCTGTGTGTCTAGCATTCTTTGTACCCAACAAGTCTCTATGAGCAGGAAAGTCAAGGTGGCCAGATTTGCCTTTATGAGAGTCGGACCTTGATTTGCATCATGCTACATCTTGTTGGATCACTTTATCTGCAGTGCCTTTCTGTATAAATCAGAGAGTCCAGAGAAATATTTCATCCCCACTGTGGTTATGTATGGCTGCAAAAGAAGCCGTCACCAAATATTAAAATAATATTTCCTATTCCATTTGCTCATGAATCTGCACTTCAGACAGAACCAGCTCAGCAGGGCAGGACTCACCTCCCTGTGAAGTTGGTTCATTCATATGGTCAGTAAGTTGATGCTGAGCACCTGCTGGTAGCTACAGGCCTCTGTTCCTCCCATGCGGGACTCTCACAGGCTTCCTCCCCAGTATGGCAGCTGCGTTCCAGTGCAAGCATCAGAGACTGGATTTTATGACCTAGCCTCGAAAGTCACATAGCCTCACTTCCACAGCACTCTGAATGTGATGGCAGACACATATGCCCACTCAGTTGCAACGGGAGGGACATACGCTCTTCTTCTTGTAAAGGGATCAAGAGGGGACCTGAGGAGGGAGAGTAAAAAGGATTAAGATGTGCTACGTTTAGGTACCAGTTCCCCAAGATGAATCTAATTACACTAATAAAAAATAATTTTAGAAAGAAAAAAAGGGCAAAAATATTGTCATGGTCACTTTTGGAAAACATAATCTGCATTCAACCTAAACACATGTTTGGCTCTCCTGCCCAACAAGGACAGCATTTGGCTGACCCGAGGAGTTTTCCTTCTGATCGAGAAGACAATAGAAACCTCGATGCTCTGACCTGGTTTCGAAATATGTGAGCCCAGAAGGCTTTGATAATGAAAGGCCCACTTGATATTTGTCCATAATTTTTTAAATAAATGTAATTAAAGGAAGAAAGGAAAGAGGGAGGGAAGGAAGGAGGGAGGGAGGAAGGAAAGAAAGAAAGAAAGAAAGAAAGAAAGAAAGAAAAAAAAAGGAAGAAAGAAAAAAAGAAAGAAGGAAAGAAGGAAGGAAGGAAAGCAAGCAAGCAAAGAAGGACAAAAAAATAGCTTTCTGTTGAGAAACTGAGCTGTGGAGCTTTCCTCTCCTGAATTTGCCCATAAGCCACACAGCTGGAGAGAAGAGCAGAGATGCCTGCTAGGTCATTCTTCCCGCAGTTCTGAGAAAGACTTCAAGCAGCCAGAGGATAGATGTGTGGCTTGCCACGTGACTGTCAGCCTGAGGGCAGCCGAGGAAGCCCAGGGCAGGTGGGGGCGTCCTGTCAAACCTGGAGAGCTGACATAGGCAGAGCTTGACATCCCTTAAGCAGCCCGCTCTCCCTCTAAAGTCCTTCTGCACAGAGCACCTTGAGCTCCTTAGAGAAAAGCTTGATGGTGAGCTAGTAAATAAATCAAAGCAGACCTTACCCCTCCTGCTAGAACATTAATTTAATTTTAAAACTAGAATGTCTAATAGGCAGCACTTTTAAAGTGCGTTTCTGGAATTTGTGGTTTGGATTTCAGTCTCCTGAAAGTAATATATTTTATATCTACTCCGTGTGTTTGGACCTCAGCTTGTTTTGACTACAGAACAAGATTTGTCAAGATGTTTTCTCTGCTGGAATCAGCATGAGAAGGCTGGATTTTATCTAAAACAGCATGAGGCCCCTTTACCTCCTTTTTTAGGTGCTTTTTAAGAAGTTTTTGCTATTGTTATGCCATTTCTTATATAGCCATGATTAATTGGGGGAAAAAATGAGAGATTCATGAAAAAGACTCAAGCCCCGCTGCTTACCCCTCACCTGAATCTGAGTTAACTTGATAGCTTCACTGGCTTAAGTAGCAACAGAAAAGGTCCTCCAGGAGAGATGGAGGGATGCTGTGGTAGCCCCCAAAACTCATGAGGATGAGGCAGTAACAGCTGAAATTTTTTCAGTTGCAATTAACATGCCGGCAAACTGCAACTACTTTAAAAAGGACAGTGTATTATGAGGACCAAGGGGTGTCCCAGGGAACCCAAGGACAGCAGTGCAGTAGGCATCTGGAAAGACTGGACTAAGAACACCAGCCACCAGGAATGCAGGCAGCCTGCAGGTCTCACCCTGTCCTGCAGAAGACAGTGCCCAGAATAGTATAGGTGCTAAATCAATATTAGCTGAGTATGTGGCTGATTAGCTATGCCACAGCTTTTGGTTCTTCTTAAAGAACAACTTTGACTGAGCCTTCTCTATCTTAGATCAAGTCTTGATTCCCCAGGAAAAGGCTGTAGTTGGCCCAGCCCTGCTCAGTTCTCTGATCGACCAGCCAAGGTTGAGTGGCAGGATAACACTGCATCTACAGGGCCACCGGGGACCCCCTCGCAGGCCATGTGGACAAGGAAGAGTGCTGATTTGTGGCTGGACAGGCACCTACAACAGTTCCACAGCAGAGATGAAGGACTCTTTGGGACAAAGGGTAAAAATGCTGGACTTTGGATGAAGTCTCATAACAGCCCTTTTAACTGTGAGGGCCAGACATACGTTGGAGGTCATCTAGCCAGCTCCTTATTATTCACACAGGACAAACAAGAGTCAGAGAAACTATTAACATAGGGCCATTATACTTCATGGCATTTCAGACAAGAGGAAAACACAGCTTTCAAGCTTGTTGATTAAATGAGTACAAGTCCTAGAGTTCCTCTTTGCCACACTGTTTATACTCATTGTTTATATTTCCTTCTTCTTAATTACGCTGTATACAGTGGGGAAGGGTTTGGTTTATGTCTAACATTAAATATGTTCCATAACTTTTAGTGAGCTGGATTTTAAAGCAAATCATTAAGCAAAAACAAAAACTTGACTTTGACAGTCTATATATTTTGCCTGACAGTGAACAATTACTGACAGCATCATTATTTGATAGTCACTGTTATGGGTAAGAAAGAAATAGAAATGAACTAGACACCCTCCCTGTGGTGGCATAGCTTATATCATGTAGCTTACAGTTTGTTGGGGAAATGGACAAGAAAACTGAAGATTGGGGGTTAGAGATTTAGTTCAAGTGGTAGAGTACTTGTCTAGCAAGCACAAAGCCCTGAGTTTGAGCCTCAGCACGCCGCCCCAAAAAAGAAAAGAAAACTGAAGATCACAAGGAAGAGAGAGAAGTGAGATGTGACAGCACAGAAGGAAAAGCTCTATCAGGGAGTCTGAAGAAGCTTCCCAGCACCTTTGAACTTTGTCAGACCACAGAGGGTCAGAACAAAATGATGGTGTGGAGGGTCAGAACAAAATGGCTGAGGCGAAGCTGGCATGTAGGAAGGCGAAGGGTATGAAGACAGAGATGAGCAAACACTAGATCAATAAGGTTTGAAATTTGACCAAGAATAATGAGATACTGCTAATGATTTTTAGGAATTCTATGACAACTTTATAAAGATTGCCCTGGTAGCACTGAAAGGGAGAAACAAGGCTGACTTGGCATCAGGTGGGCAGGGAAGGTGAGGAGAGATGTCTGAGCTCAGGTAGGGCTGAGGGAATGAAGATGTGGGATGTAGCACTGGTGGATTCCACAGGACTGGGTGTCAGTTGGATGTGATGGTAAATGAGAGGAAGTTGTCCAGGACCACTGACTTGAGAAGACCATGATAGTGTTGACTCTAATCACTATGTCTGATCGGGAAGCAGGGATGGAGAAGAAAGTAACCTGCATTTTAGGCTTGTTGCATTTGGGAACCTGTGGGACAACAGTGTGGTTCACCAGGGCCTGGGCCAACAGCAGCAAGCTGGAGCTGTCGGCCTGAGTGAGGCATTGAACCGTAGGCAGGAAGAAGAGCAAGGGCCAGAGGCTAGACCAGGCAGGATCAAGCAGGCAGTGGAGTAGGTGGAGCAAGAGAACCATCTAAGGAGAGTCCAGGAAGGAAGGACAGAAACTACGAGAGTATTGAAATGAAGGGTGGGCGTGGAGAAGTTTTAGGAAAGAGGAAACCATGGAGTGCAACAAATGCAGCAGAGAGGCCGGGCTCAGCAGGCAACCGAGGAGCCCTGGAAGCATGGAAGTCTTTGCAGTGCGACCACGTGACTAAGTCCCATGGCTACTTGGTGATTGGCTGGTGTTTCTAAAGACTAAAAGTGAGAGATTTAAGCGATCAAAGCTAGTAAAAATGCTTTTAGTTTGAAGAATTTGCTTATAATAGCAGTATGTGGATTGCAAGGTAAAACATTTATAGCTCAAGAGGGAGATAGACTAGGATTCCACTCCTGACCCTATAGCCATCTAGATGGTGACCTTGAACTAAGTTATTTTACCCTACATGCTTCGGTGCCTTTATCTGTAAATTGGTGCTTCCCCCTTCTGCATAGATTCGAAAGATTGCCTAGAACAATGCTTGCGCTCTCCCCTGCTTGGTTTTCCACCATGGCACCACCTTCCACAACTGCCAGTGCACTTACTTATTTTCACTCTCCATCCACTAAAATATAAGCTCTGTGATAGGAGGGATTCTTTCCTGTGTGGTGCACTCTGAATTCCTGATGCCTCAAGTAGTGTGGCCTACATAAACATTTGTTGAGGGGATGGATAAATGGGTAAGAAGCACAGCACTAGACAGGAAGTGTTCAGTGGCAGGGTGATGTTACTCACTCCTGCTGGGATAAAAGCCATGATCAAGGACCATTGTTAAGTCAGCATAACCTGTCCAGGGCCCAGTACCCTTTGAGGCCCGAGCCCCTGTTTCTGCTTTGCACAAAGCACTGCTGGTTGCTGGAGAGTAGAGGCCCTGACCTTGCCTGCTCCACAGAGAAGTGGATCTTAGAGAGAAACTGAGTGAAGGAGCAAGCAAATGTGGGGGAGGAATGGGCAACAGGATTCCCAGAACACCTGAGAGCTCCCGGAAACCAGAAGCAGCACAAACCCTTCTCTTGACGCCCCCGGCCCTGGCAGCCAATCAGGACATCAGGGACCTCTCCTAGGCCCACACCTACAGAGAGGGCCTGTGTGCTGTGGGGAAAGGAAACTATCTTTTCTGACTAGAACTGGTGTCTTAAAGCCACAGGCAGTGAAGGTTTAGAAAGAGACAGAGCAGAATCCCTGACTTGCTTTATTCATCTGTGCATTTGAGATAGCAAAAATGATGTTAAATAGTTAAATCTTTCATCTTCAAAGTGCATCGCACCATGAACTGACGTGCATACAGGACTCAGCTGTGCACAGCTGCTTATGCGGAATGTGTTATTCAGATGGGAAGGGCTCTACTTCCCTGTAGCATGCTGAATTGACGCACTCTCAAAGGAAAGTCCAGCATCAAAACATAAATCTAAACTGAAACCAAAATAGCAAACACCCACATGCATTAATTGGACCCACTTTCTTGTACCCAACCAACATTCTCTCACTCCTTAGCCCCGGGAAATTGTTCTTTGTTGTTCCTGTTCATTTCTGTTTCTCATCTTTCAGTACACCCAAGTACATTCTAGCCATGTACTTTAGATTCCAGACTCTCTTATGGAAAGCATATGTTAGGGGAACATACTGTACCACACTGAAGCCTGGAGCCAATTGTGTTTCTGTCCTCTGATTAAGTGAGAAGCAACAGTTGTTTGTGTGGGCGGGAGGATCTTAGGGTTAGTTAAACGGCCAGAAGAACTATATATAAAACATAAAGTTTCTAAAAGGTCTTTAAAAAAAAGAAGGCTATCTTTTATTGACCTGTGTATCTCATTCATTCATTTATCTACTTTATTCATGTAACATGTACTGAAAATTTACCATGTGCTAGAGTCATGCTTAATATTGAAAACATGAGGGAAATGTGTTTAGTCCCTGGCCTCCAGGAGCTCAGAGTCTGGAGGAGGAAACAGTTAGATGCGGACAGCAGACGGTTTGCCATGGCCAAGATTACAAGAGGGGTCTGTGACTCTGGTCATGGGCAGGAGTCAGGGGTGATGAGGAAGAATTTCTCAGAGGACGGGATGCTTTTAAGAGAGACTAACAGGAAAAGAGGCAGAGATATTACACACAGAGAAAATTATTAATGCCACGTAAGGCAATCTGATGCAGGGACAGTCAAACTGTTTAATGACTGGAATGCCTTGTGCACAGTCAGGCCAGAACCCACCAGTCTGATTTGACTGTGCCTGTGGATTCCAGATCCTTGCTACTAATAAGGAAAACCTGCCTGGTATGCAAGTGAGCAAAGAAAATCAGAGTACCCATGTTGAGTGTTAGAATGGTGGTTACACTTAGTGGGGTAAAACAGGGTGTGCCTGAGAGGGTCTCAGGGTGCTAGTTTTCTATTTCTTCATTTGGGTGCTGGTCACACAGATTTGTTTACTTTGTGAAAATAAATTGACCTATACATTTATGATAAACACTTTTCAGTGCCTGTCTTCAATAGAATGTCATGTATCCAACTAAATGTTCAAAAAAAATTAGAAAAAACAACCAAATAACCATGCATTCAGGTATGGCAGTAGTCACTGTGAATGAGTGAGTCCAGCAAAATGTATGCATGTGAAGTAGATGAAATGGAGATCTAAACCGAAAACACAGGCTACACGCCCAGTATACTGAAAGAAGCAGTTTGAACATGCTCCTTGAGACAGTGAGACATGGTACAGAACATCTGAGCGTGTGGAAGAGCTGAGGGGTGTTCAGAGCTGTGCTCTGACTCCACAATTTACGGTAGTTACTTCAATATCTTCATCTGCAAAATACACTAACAATTCTGTGGGTAGTTTGAGAATTTAAAAGGGTAATGCACAAAAGTAGCACCCTCACTATAGTCAATACTATTTATATGTTGAAAAGCTTACTAGGCAGAAATGAAAATGCAAGGGGAAAGGGCAGACCAGGGATTAATCTCTGGTCTGCGGGCAGTGGGAGTCGGGGATGTATCAGTAGCTGTGAAGGGTACACTGGACTTGATCTGGGAGATGGAAGAGACAGTAAAGTGTAAGGTGACTCCAGTTTGTGTGGCTCAGGTGACTCCAAAGTGAGTGATACTGTTAGAAATTACAAAGAAGGATGGGTTGAGAGAGACATTTATCAAACTTGATGCCTGTTGAGTTTAGGGATCTGGGGAGGTATCCAAGTGGTAATGTCCAAGGAGCCCCATAAAGATGCTTGACCTGAAGACTTAGATGTGGGAAGTATATAAAAGTTGGTTGAAGGCAGATGAGAAATGAGTCCCTCAGGGATGTTGTATTAAGTGAGAAGAGCAAGGAGCCAAGAATGGAGCTGCAAGCAATACTGACATTTAAAGGGATAGACCAAGGGGGAAAACCTACAGAGAAATCTGAAAAGAAACAAAATTAGAAAGGTAAAAAGAACAACCAAGAGAGTATTATCTTGGTAGCCAATAAGGGTGTTGTCAACTGTGATAAATGCCACAGAAACATCTATTAGATGGAAGATAGATGTCCATTGACTCCTACAATATACTGGTCATCAGTGACCTCAATTAGGGAATGGTGGAACAACAGTGGGGTTGCTGTTGGTGTATAGTATGTGGATTAGAAGGAGTGGTCTACAAATGTAGTCAAGGAGAAGAAAAGTGCAAGGTGTTGGGAAGGGATGAGTTGAGTCTCTCTGAAGATGAGTTTTGTAACTTTTCCCATGACCTACCTGTTCTGAAGGTCTTTAGATCCCCTTTCCTTCCATTCCCTGGGCTGCTCACAGAGAACGGAAAAGATAATTAGAGGATATGCCTGATATCTGGAACTTTCCAAAGAACCCTTCAGAGAATCTGAGCTTTAAGTCCACGCTAGACTGTAATCTCCTTGAGGCGGGCTCTGGCCCCCTTCATCTCAGTGCACCCCTGCACCACCACCTGCCAAGAACTCTCTTCATGCCACAAACATTTGTGGAGCACCTAGTCTGCCCCAAACTGCACAAGGTAAACTGGGAGCTCAGCAGTGAACCACACAGATGGAAGGCCTGCCCAGGTTGAGTTTCTAGTCTAGTGAATAGAAGACACAGCCAGCAAAGAAACAGACACACAAACAAATCCAATAGCCATGGGCCATCGTGCATACCATGAAGGAAATGAACAGAGCTGTGTGACAAAGAAGGGAAGCAAGTTTATGCTGAGACCAGAACCATGAGGGGGAAGAAATGGTCCCTTAGACTTCTGTGCCCTGGCTCCTTGAACTTTTCTTTCAAAACATCTTTATTTAAAGGGCTGCAATGAGGTGCGAGGTTCTACACTGTCCTAACCTGTGAGGTCACTAAGCACTATCCGCTCTGATGGATAGTAAATTCCAGTCTCCCCGCTGCATGACCAGGGTGGCTGTCCCAGGCTCCATCTGATGCTGGTGTTCCACTTTTGCAGGTGAGCCGGCCGCATCCCAGTGACCACCCCCTCCTAATACTCTTCATGGTGGGCGGCATCACAGTCTCTGAAGCCAAAATGGTCAAGGACCTTGTGGCATCTCTGAAACCAGGAACCCAGGTACTGAGTCATGGGTGATTTAACAAGAGTCCAGAGTTGGGAAAGGGAAGGGCAGGTGAGGGCACCCCCCACAGGAGGCCCACTGCTCCTTTTGAGGCCCACACCTCTCTTTACTCTGCCTTCCTTCTCTCCTGCCTCGGTACCTGTGTCACAGTCTCCAGCCTGCCTGAGGCCCAGAACCTCCTGGCCAGAACCAGGCTGTGGCCCTCTGGTGCCTCTGCTCCTTGTAGCAGAGGCGTCAGTCACTGTGGTAAATTTCACCATGACAGACGAAGCTGTCACACCCAGCAAATGAGCCCAAAGTGGAACCCCTGCTGTGTGCAAAATAAACTGCTCTGCAGGTGGGTGGGCTGGGGTGGGGAGGGAGGAGAGCTCTTTCCCTAGTCCTTTCCTATCTCTGGGCTCCCAGGCCAAGGTGCTGTCATTCCTATCCTGACTCCTTAGGGCTTTTCTACTCAGTGCTTAGTTACTCAAGAGTTTGCTCTGCTTCTCAGGCTCTCAGTGTTGGAGGGTGACTCCAGGAACCTCCTCCCAACTCTGGCAATTAGGGGACAAAGCATTGTCAGGACAATGACTAGTGTGTAGCTTTCTCCTCTCTGCTTCCAGCCAGGTTCCATCCCATTCCCCAAAGAAGAGGGCTGGTCCCCAGCCCCAGTGGTGCAGAACACAGACCTGATTTTACAGCCTGACTTCTGGTCCTGCCTCTGCCTTTGACTGGTCAGGTGACCTGGGAGAGACAAACCCCCCCATTTTCTCCTTTAGGAAACAGTGTAGTTGGTTGTGAATCTTCGATCAGCTAAGGTTTGAGAATGTGCTTCTCAGAACAGTGACTGTCCCCTACACAGCTGTTGTCAGTGGCATTATCTGCCCTTTCGCAGCAGATTTATGGCCCAGGAGAAAGCCTTTCAGAGAGGAGAAGCCCTGCCCCTGCAGGCTCCAGTCTGGCTGGGGTCACACAGCCTGTGACTCGGTACGATTTAACACCTCTGCCTTAGTGGGATCCACAAAGACACCCTGGGACAGACATGAGAGTAGCTGGTTTACTTGAGAGATGGAGTGAGGGAATCAGAAATGGAAGACAATGAGGAGGGAAAGACAGAGCAAGGTGCACTGTCAGGCCGGTTACCTCTGTGGGGAACTGAAGCACAGTCCTGATGGGGTCCTGGAACCAGGTATGACATGGCTCAGCATTGTCATGCCAGAGGACGAGGAGCCTGAGTATCTTCCCCTTGACTGTCATCTCCCTGGTTGAGTCTTGCTTCTGGGGTGCTATCTTCCCAGGCCCTTGGGGTTGCAGCTTTGTGCCACCTCTGCTTGCTGCTGGGCAGCTTCTCATGGCTCACCGAAAGCAAACAGAGGTGCTGTGCTTCAGGTGGGGTGCTAGCTGGTGCCAGGAGCTGTCCACACAGCTGCAGAGAAGCCAGACAGAGTGGGAAGGTGGGGTTCCAGGACAGTGCTGGCTGCCTGGGCAGTGCCGTTACCTTTGTGCCTTGCCTCTACCCATGGTTGTGTGTGTGTCCATATGGCCAGCCACGGCACCCCGCTTTCCCCTTCTGTGACGTTCCCTCTGTGGCTCCAGGCCCTTCCTGCATCTCTGCTGGCATCCCAGCGAGGAAGCCCTAGACTGTTCACTACATCCTTCATATTTGTTGACCTGTTCTCCTCAACCAAACATGAAATCCTTGAGGACACAGGCAGGCACCTCCCAGGCCTGAACACAGGGCAGGAGCTCAGTAAACCTGAGCAGATTTTAGCAGATTTTTTTTTTTTATTTGAGACAGGGTGTTGCTATGTAGTTCAGGCTGGCCTCAAACTCATGACAATCCTCCTGCCTCAGCCTCCCAAGTTCTGGATTACAGGCATGCACGCTCAGCTTGGTTTGACGGATTGATTGACTCCAAGAGAACTAGCTTGGTGGGAGCATTCCGTGTTGTTGAGTGATGGGCCACCTGGTGATGTGGCAGCTAGGGAGCTAGAGCAGGTACTTAAGCAGAGGAGTGACCAGTCATCGGGTGTAAGCATTTCCATTGTCATTATTGTGAACTGTTATGGTCACAAATGTTGAAATTTCTGATAAATTGTTAAATTCTGCCTCATTTAGGACCCTCTCCATCAGCAGTGTTAAGGATTTGTTCAGGGAATAATTGCCTTATAGAAAAAGACATTTTTAAAATCAGCAATCACCCTTCTTGCTGCCCCTCAAGTGGTGAACTAAATCATTAACTCTTTAGACAGTGTAGCATTGTAACAGCCTGATAGACACGGTAATCCCCGCTCTAAAAGGATAAAATGCAGATGTTTTCGAAGCCCTGTGGCCTGAGTTTGACAACAGAGACATGCATCTACAGTGGCTTTGCTGCTGTCTGACCCTGTGCACAGTCATCTGCAGAAAGCATGTTGGGTTTAAGGAGCAGCCTCAACTGCTGCTTATCCTTTGTGCCAAAAGCTCAGCTCCCCTGAAAGCTAACAGGCACTAGCAAAATTCCCAAAGCAGCAAGAAAACAGGTGAGTTATTGATCACAGTGTCTTTGTCTCCACATTTGTGAAAGCGGGGGATTACCTGGATGCTGGCTGGAGTGACACCAGCTGAGCACACCCCTCCCTTCCCCACGGCTGCCCTGGCGCAACAGCGAAAAGCAGAGCACAACTTCCTGCTTTCGGCACTGTGAAAATGAGGCCTTGCTGCCTGAACCATACTCGAAGTGGCATGTGTATTGCTCAGCATTCCCATTGCTGGGAGCAATTCCCTGGTACCCACTATTTATAGGAGGAG
This sequence comes from Hystrix cristata, assembly GCA_004026905.1. Classification (NCBI taxonomy): domain Eukaryota; kingdom Metazoa; phylum Chordata; class Mammalia; order Rodentia; family Hystricidae; genus Hystrix; species Hystrix cristata. The sequence continues at coordinate 14,750 of PVJO010029637.1, forward strand.
AGGTTTCAGTCCATGGTTGGCTTGCTCTAAGGCAGGAACATCATGGCAGAGGGGCGTGGTGAAGCAAAGTGCTCACTTCATGGTGGCTGGGCAGCAGAGCAGGGGAACAGTGCCAGAGACCAAATATAGTGCCCTCTGTGATGTCTCCGTGATCCACCCAGACACACCCAGAAGTGTGCTTTCCTGATCCCCCAGGCAGCTCACAAGCCAGTTGAGCTGACAGTTCACCTCGACCCTCACAGCATGTGTGCCATGTGCTAGACTCAGACTTCTGCTGGGAGCTCACAGGGTCCACTCAGAGGGGTAGAGTCTGTAGTGTTAATGTGCCAGTACGCCGTCAAAGGCATGCCTGGTGCTTGGAGGTTGGCTCCAGCTTGGTTATCCATGTGAACAGTGACACTTCTGCCTTTCCCATCCTGCCTACTGTTGAGCATCTCCAGGGTTGAGGACTGCCGCTCTACTTGAGGCTGCTTCAGTCTGCAGGCATCACTCTGAGACTTTCCCCTGTAGACACAGCACAGATGGCCTCCTCAGCTCACTCGCTGGTGCTTGGTCCAGTTCTCATGCCACATAGAACTTAAAAGCAAATGAGGCTCATCCCTCCTCCATGTGGCACTTGCATAGACTATGACACTGGCTCCTGCACTCCCCTAAGCTGTCTCTTCAGTTCCTACAGCCACTCCACTCATGCTGTGACTAGACCTGGCTGCAGTCCTCAGGCTCAGTTTGTCTCCCTTACGTACAGACAATGAGAACTGAAAACCATCCTGCTGGTGCGGACTGATCAGTGCAGAGGAAATTGGGGCTACCTTCTCCTCATCCCCACATGGCCTACAAGGTCCTGTGTGAACTCCCCCTGCCTCTCTTTGGGGCTTGTTCACCTACTTTCTCCTCTCCAACCTGTGGACTTCGCAGTTTTGACTGTTGTGTTCCCATCAGATCGACCAGTCTCCACCTCGTGAATGCTTGTGAAATGTCCAGTACTGAACTAACTCTAAAAATTTTACTCCTGCTATTGCGGCATAAGAGAGAAGCGGATTTTCTGAGAAAAACCACACAAATCACACAAACCTGTTGATTCATATTGAGTATGGACAACTAAAACTACTTTGCCTTTCATGTCTATCGCTGTTGATCCCTAGCTTCTCTATTCTGTGTCTATTCTATATCCAATCATCTCTATTAAGTTAGATTAACTGATTATTCAACAGATTTTTATTGAGCACCTGTCCCGTGCTGAGTGAGCACTGTTCTTTATGCCAGGGTAGAGCAGTGGCCAAGCCAGACATGTCCCTGCTTTCCCCCAGGGAGTGACTGGAAAAGCACGGGATCTCCTGCTCATGGATGAAGGCAGGTGTGGTGGGAAGAGCAGAGGGGCTTCCTTTCGGTGCCTCACACTCCTCAGGGAGATGAGCGATTTGGATCTAAGATGTGGGAAGCATCTGTGGGTCAGCTATTCAAAGGAAGCTGATAGGATCCTTTTAAGGCACCTGCAGAAACAAACTGTTCTTCCCAGAGAGTGAGAAGGATGATGTGAGCCACAGGAAACCAGCAATCACACTCCCATCAGCAGGCCCAAAGACTGCTCTACTCTAAAGCGGTCACGTCTCCTCTGCTCTCCCTGCCTGCAGTTGGTGAGAGGAAGTGGGCAAACTGGAGAAACTCTTCTTTCCTTTCTGTAAAAACATTCTCTTCCCCCGACTCAGCTGAGAAATGCAACTCCTGCAGCCCAGCCCAAAAAGCCACAGGAACGCCATGGGTGTCTTCCCAGGCTTCCTCTGCAGCGCACCTGTGCTGAGCACCAGTCCCCAC
>PVJO010029638.1:0-16557 GCA_004026905.1 Hystrix cristata
CAGGAGGAAGAGCAGTTACAAGGGGTGCCCTGGGCAGGACCGTTCCCAGACTCACAGCAGCACACTCCCACGCTTGGTCTTGGGAATGACCCAGAGAACTGTGGGGCGGACTGGCTGAGCGATGCCCACCCCGCCCCTGTAACTCCCCCAGACAGGTCCCTCCAGGCAGCAGGCAGAGCTGTCTCTGGTCACCAGCAGGTACCTGCGCCCCTGGGGACTGTTTGCTGGGAATGTCTCCCAAGCTTCTTCCTCACAGCCACAAAGGGGCGGGGTCTGACTAAGCCCTGAGAGCTCAAAACCACAAGCAACCAGAGCAAGCTGAGGGTGAGTAGAAACTGAGATGCATCCTTCCCCTAAGTATTGTCTACATGGAGCACACTCTGTGCAGAGCCAAGAAGAATTCATGGGTCATGAAGACAGAGACCTTTGATCGCTTCTTGTGAGACAGCAGAATGGTCTACGTTTTTAAAGGTAGAAAACTCGAGAGCTAGAAAGATTATGTGACTTGAATGAGGCTTTATAGCTAGTTAGACATGGTGATGAGAAAAGAATCCAGGTGGCCTAGATTATCTGAACTTATGATTTTTGTTGATAATAAGATCCAAGATGTTTACAGCAATTTGGAATAGCTGGGTAAAGTTATAAGAAGAATGCTGTGGATGTGTGTATAGACGGATTTTGGAATAACATTTTGGAATATGCACAGGTAATGAGTGAACGACTTAATTGACACCTGAACCAGAGGAAGCTGTGGATAGATTTTGGCTGTAAATGTTGCATTTGAAACCAAATTATCTTGCAAAGAGCACAAATACTGGGGCTGTGATTCCTCACCAGGGAAGGCTGGTGTATCAAATTGTGATGGAAACAGGCATCACTGATTCTCAAGTAACAGAGAGGAAAGATGGGAGGGTACCTGCCATTTGTCCTTATTTTGTGTGCAAGCGCCTTGTAATGAGGGAAGCAGGATCTCTGTGCACACACTGCTCTTCCTTTCCCAGGAGAAACCAGATCAAAGTAGGTTTCCTTGTGAAAGCTCATTTAGTCTCATAGCAAAGATTCAGGAGATGAAAGACTAGAAGTGTAGTCCAGGAGCACAAAATCAATTAATTTGAAAAACACAGTGTAATATATTAGAGCTGGGTACTTAGAGACGCTGCTGAAATACTGTTAAGATCATCGGAAGACACAGTATCATTTAGATATATATATTTCTCACCCTTCAGTTCCATGATTCTCTTTAAATGTACTGGAATTTACATAATCTCCCCCCCAACATACTCCTTCTATACCTGTATCTGCTGGGTTTCAGATCTATACCTGAGCACTCACTTTAGATTTTTTTTTTATTTTGCCCAAGTGGATACTTTTTTATCTTTACGTAAGAACTCGCTGGAAATAATACCTTATCCATGAAGCAACCTCAGTAGTGTTTTAATGCTGAGAAAGAAAATACTCAGAAGAAGCAATAGTCACATGCATCATGAAGAACCCCATCTCCTTGTTTCTGTTAGGTACAAGGCTTTCAGCCGCCGGGGATGGATCTTAGAATGAGACCCCAAGTGTCCACACTTGAAACACTATCAAAGGATGAATTCAGCAAGAAATTTTTGAGTGTTTGTAGTGTGCAAAGTTCTATGCCAGTGTGGAGTGGGAGCTACGCAGATAGAACAGGTTTAGAGAGACTTTAAGCTTTCACATGGTCCTTGGAGTGTGGTTCATAGAGATTTGTCTTCTAAGATAAACTTCTCTGGAATTTTACATTTTCTTAATAACTGTAACTTTTAAGAGAAGGTGTCTTAGTGTCAGGCTTATGTGAATAAGCCTTGTTTTTTCAGATGAGAAGTTAAGACTGCATGAATAGATCAATAAAAATTTAGCAATGCACACATAATTGTCAAACACCTTCTGCATCTTGTTTTATTTTTGTTTTAGAAGTTTGGCATAAGATCTTGTTTGGTAAGAAAAAAGGCTGCCCATATGTCTACAGTTGGCTGATGACTAATTCAAGTGTGTGTGAGTCTGTGTGTGTGTGTGTGTGTGTGTGTGTGTGTACGGTGGAGATATGAATTTAAGATAAATTTGCATTTTTTTAAAGTAGAGCTGGGCTAATGATAATGTTTTTCAAAAAATCCAGTTTGCTACAAGGACAGCAATGTGGGCAGTGCTGTAATAGGAAAGAGAGAGTGTGAGTCTTGTTGATAAGTCTGGTGAAGGATATCTGGGCGCAGTCAGCCAGAATGTCTCGGCCTCACACTCAGTCAGAGGCCACCTGAACCTCCTTTCTTCCTGGTGCCTTCATCCCTTACATGCCAATGCAAAAATTGCATGGAGGAGGGGCAAAGGTGTAACTGAATCCGAAGGCAGACTCCGTGTGTCCAGGTTAATAAGATGTAAGAGTGGCTGCTGTCTGAAGCAAAAGCGCGGCACCTAGGAGAAACAATGTGATTCTTTTTGCAAGCAGGGATACTTAGGATGTACAAGAAAACAAAATGAAAACCCACCTACTCTTCTTGTGTGTGGAAACTGGTCTGCTTAGAATTACATTCCAGTTCAGATCGCAAGATCTGGAGAAAGGACACGTGGAGTGATACTAGTGATTGTTTTCTCTTAATTAGTGGCAAAAGGCAATTAAATCTTTTCCTGCTTCACTGAAAAAGTACAAGACCATCTCTAACAAGCAGGAAGTCACACTTCCCGGGCTAGACCACTGTGTCATCTAATCCCACTAAAGCGATTGTGAGTATTTCTCCAGAGTGTGCTGCTATCTCTGAGTAGACTTGTGTTCATGAAATACTCGGCAATAACAACCCCATAGCATATGGCAGATTATTATATAGGTTTTATGTAGTATGAACCTTCCATTAATCCCGGAGTACAGTTATTTTACAGGCCAGGACTTAACACCACAATTGCATGGCCCATAAGTGATACAGCCAGGTTTAGAATCAAGATTTTTAACTTCCAATTTAGTGTTCTCTGCTTTCCACGCTACTGAACAGAGAATTACCACAATGCCACCACCGAGCAGGAAGGTGAACAAGCATATTCATTGTGTGATTGGCGGGTCTTGGCAAGCCAGCAGTTTAAAAACGTTCTGGAAACCCATCACTGTGGAACCAACCCTGCAAATACATATGATAGATGTGTCATTCCTTTCATCAAGCGATTTTTTTTTCCAAATCAACTTCGCTGGGCTATAATTTACATAGAAAGAAATTCAAACATTTTTAAATTGATGGCTTTTGACAAATTGTGTATAGTCATGCAACTACCACCTCAATCAGACACAAAACCTCTCCAGCCAGTGAGAATATCCTTTATTCTTTACAGTCATTTTCTCTCTTCAACACCCAGCTAGAGGTCACCAGCAATGTGGTTTCTATAGTGTAGAGAGGATTTCATACCCTGTATGTGAAATAGGACAGTGTATATTATTTGAGGTGAGGCTTCTTTCACTTAGTATAATGTCTGTGAGATTTACATATGCTGTTCCATGTAGTTTACATTGCAGTAATAAACCATTATTTTAAATCCATGTGTTTGTCTAAAGAAATTTAAGTGATTTCTAACTTCATACTAGTATAAATAAACTGTTATGAGCATTTGTGTGCATGCCTTTTTATGGATGTAGTTTTATATACCTTTCAGATAAATTTCAATAATTAGAACGGCTGTTTTGTGTGTCAAGTGTATGTTGAACTTAGTGAGACAGAACAAGACAACTTCAAAAAGTGGTTGAGCCCTTTTATCACCAAGAAATACACGAGTCTCCTATTTGCTCCACATCCTTGCACTTTGGAATTGTGTCTTTTTTTTTTTTTTGGTGCTACAATTAATTAAGTGAAATGTAATAAAGAAAATAAATTAATGTGGTTGTCACTATTACTGATATGTAATTAACATAGCTTACAATTTGTTAATTTAAAAGTTTATAGTTCAGTGGTTTGGGGTATATTAACATGGTTGTACAGCACAATCAATTTTAGAAAGATTTACTATCACCAAAAGCAACGTGTAGTCTTTGGAAGTCACATTTTATCTTATTCTCTAACCCATCACCTTCCCTAGCCCTAGATAACCACTGATCTGCTTTCTGTCCCTGCAGCTGCTGTGCCTGTTGGGGACATGTCATATCAATGGCATCCTATAGTATATGATCTTCTGTTGCTGTGTGTGTTGACTTACCATGTTTTCAAAGTTCCATCCATGTTGTAGCACGTGACAGTGCTTCACTTGTATAACTAATAATATTCCATTGCATGGATAATTTATATTTTGTTTGTCCATTCATCAGTTGATAAGACTCGGAGTTGTTTCTGTTTTTTGGATGTTGTCACTATTCATGTAAAGTTTTTATGTGGATACACGTCCTCATTTCTCTTGGCTATCCACCTAAGCGTGCGGTCCCTGGACCGTATGGCAACTCCAGGTTCTACCACTGGAGGAGTTCTAGACTGCTTCCTAATGTTACTGCCCCACTTTAATTCTTACTGCAGCAGATGATGGCTCCAGTACTTCAGAACCCAACCTGACACTTCCTGTTCCTGTCTGTGATAGCCATGCCTGTCTTGAATGATAGCCACTGGAGTAGGTGTTGAAGTGTTACTCTCTGTAGTTATGATTTGCATCCTTCTGTTCGCAAATTATATAATCATCTTTTGATGTGTTTATTTCCCATTTATACATCTTTTTTTGTAGAAATCTCTGCTTAGAACATTTGCCCATTTTAATTGCTTTGTCTTTTTTTTTAGTAAGCTATACGCTTTTTAAAATATTGTGTATGGCATCTGATGTATGATTTACAAATATTTTTCTTATTCTGTGCTTTGTCGTTTCATTTTCCAAATGACAGTCTCTGAAGCACCAAACTTGTAAATTTTGTTGAAGAGCATGTTATGTTTTCTTTTCCTTTTAGTTTTTCTGCATTGCTCTTATAGCTAAAATGGAAATGACGAATTTATCCCTATGTTTTCTTCTTAGAGTTTTAGATCTCACATTACTCATTTTTGAGTTACTTTTTTATATAGTACAAGGTAAGGTAACACTGCACCCTTTGCTGGTGGATATCTAGTTTTCCCAGCACTTTTTGCTGAAAAAAAGCTATTGTTTTTTTCTGACTCATTTTGATGTCTTTGTCTAAAATCAGTTGATCACCAAGATTGCACAAGGGTGTTACTTCTGTACTCTTAGTTCTGCCCTGTAGATTTATGCATCTATAGATTGGTATGGGGTAGGGTGGCATTATACTAAAGTTTTAGGGATGAAAATATGAGTCCTCTAGATTTGTTCTTCATTTTCAAGATTGTTTTCATTATTTTGGGACTCCTTCCAGAATTACTATGCAAATTTTATTATCTGCTTGGCAGTTGCGGCAAAGAAAAGAGCTGGGAATTTTGATAGCAATTACATTGAATCTGTAAATCATTGCCTTTTAACAACATTAAACCTTCCAATTCATGAACATGGGATGTCTTTTCTTTGATTCTTTCATCATCTTCAACAGTATTTTGTAGTTTTCAAACTACAAATTTCCTACCCCTTTCTAAATTTATTGCTAAGCATTTTACTGTCTGTTGCTATTATAAAAGGAGGTTTTGTAATTTCACTTTCAGATCCTTCATTGCAAATGTGTGGAAATACAATTGGTTTTTGTGTGTTGAATTTGTATCCTGGACTGTTGCTGAACTCATTTACTGGTTCTAACATGTTATTGGATTCCTTAGAATTTTGTGTACATCAAATTATGTCATCTATCAATAGTGATCATTTTACTTCTTTGCAATTTTGGTGTTTTTTGTTGTTGTTGTTGTTGTTGTTGTTGTTGTGTTTTCTTGGCTTACTTCATTTCTCTAGAACCTTCAATACAATTTAGTGTAGAACTGGTTGAAAGTAGACATCCTTCTTTTGTTCCTGCATTGAGGGAAAAGCAGTCTTTCAGTGCCTATTAGGGAAGTTTCCTCTTATTCCTAATTTGTTGAGTCCTTTTATCATGAAATGGTGTTGAATTTTGTTAATTATTTTTTCCCTCCATCTATGGAGAAGTTTGTGTAATTTCTTTGCTTTAGTCACATGAAATGGAGCATGTCATTAGCTGAATTTCAAATGTCACACCAGTCTTGCATCTCTGGTATAAATCTCATTTAGTCATAGGGTGTAATCATTTTTATATGTTGCTGGGTTTCATTTGCTAACATATTTTTTGAGGATTTTCACAACTATATGTGTATAAGAGATATTATTTATGATCTTGTGATGTGTTTGCCTGGTTTGGGAAGTAGAGTAATACTGCTTTTGTATAGTAATTTGAGAAGTGACCTCTACTGTTTAAAAAATATTTTAGGAATTTTACTTCATTACTTTATTTGTTCAAGGTTTATTTTTTTCTGTTTTCCCCTTGAAACAATTTCGATACTTTGTGTCTTTCTATCAATTTGTCAATTCATCTTATTTTTCTGTTTATTGGTGTGTAATTATTCATAGCATTCTTGTATGATCCCATTTTTTCCCTTATAAGTCTGGCAGTAGCATTTCCTCTTAAATTCCTGATTTTAGTAATTTGAGCGCCTGCCCCACACTCCAGTTACTGTGCTAAAGACTTATCAAAAAACTTTTGATTTTGTTGATTTTTTTCTAATGTTTCTATTGTTTATTCCTTCATACTCCTCATTTTCTTCCTTCTGCCTGATTTAAGTTTGGTTTTCCTCTTTTCTGTTTTCTTGAGGTAGAAGTTCACAGTTTTGATTTGAGGTCTCTTCTTTTTTTATATAGACATTTACTGATATAAATGTTTCTCAGTGTACTTCTTTAGTTTCAGCCCATAAGTTTTGACATTTACCTCAAAATATTTCCTAATTTTGAGCCATTGGTAATTTAGGGTGGTGCCTTTTATGACCACAAAATTGTGAATTTGCCAGATTTATTTTTGTTACTGATTTCTAATTTCCATTATGTAGAGAACATTCTTTTCATTACTTTTATTATTTCCATCCTTTTATATTTATTGAGGCCTGTGTTATGGGCAGGCATGCAGTCTGTCTAGGAGAATTTGCCATGTGTCATTGACAAAGGTGTATGGTGTTATGAGTAGGCTGAGTGTTCAACGCCGGCCTTCAAAAATTTCAGTCAGTCCACGAGCGTAAGCTTTGTTTCACTCTGGTGTTAATTTGTTTTTCTTCTGACTAATGACATTGCATATCTTTTCATATTTTTATGGACTTTGTATTTTCAAATTCTTTGCCTATTTTCGGTGAAATTCATGTTGTTATTACTAAATTATAGGCAAGTCATTTGGCAGATACATATGTACTACAAATATTTTCTCCCATTGTTTGATTTATAATTACATTTCTTAAGCTGTTTTAAAAAACTAAAGGTTCTGCTTTTGATGAAACCCAAATTATCAAATTTTTGTTTTATGTAGTTAGCATTTTTTTGGTAAAAGACTTTTATGAACAGTCTAAGGACCTTTGAGCACCTCAAGGTCATGACTGTGTTCTTTTGTGTTGTCCTTGGATGCTTTATACTTTTAGCTATTATATTGAGGTGGATAAGCCACTAGAGTTCATTTTATACTATGTAAGGGAAAGATTGAAGTTGTTTTTTACTTTCTGATTTGGATACTCGTTTATTTACACTTAAATTTTTTTTATTAGTACATGTTTGCAGTACATAATGATCGCATTCATTGTAGGGAGACAATACATAACACATTTTAATGTTTTTTTTTTACTTTTCCTTCTTCTCTCTTCCCTTCTCCCTCCCTGTGGATATCCAGGTATTCCAGAGCATTTTTTGAAGCGACTACCCTTTCACCCACTGAATTACTTTGGAGATTTGTCAAAAATCAGTTTTCATATATTTGGGCACGAATATTCTCATCCATCAGCCTATATGGCTATCCTTATGTACTCATTATATAAGACATTAAAATTCTTCCAAATTTATTCCCTGTTTTTGTTGTGGTGGTTGTTGCTGTGTACTTCAATTTGTCTTATCTATCTCAGAGTAAATTTGTCAGTTTCTGGTGGAAATGGCCAGCATGTGTTCTGAAAAGTATAACTGATCTTCAACTGCTGCTTTTAGAAAAGACTCTCTCAGGCCTGGGCCTTAGTGTGTCTGGGTAAAAGTTCCACATCATCGTAAGCCTGTGCCCGCCTGGCAGGGTTGGCTCACCGTGCCTTGACTGTCTGGCAGCCATGTGATTTGCCTTGATTGTCAGCTCTCTCTCTGGGAATTTGCAAGTTTGGTAGCGATGAGGCAGGGCTATCGTGTGACCACGCCCAGCGACAGCACTGTCCCCTGAGTCTGTGACTGGCTTCCTTCAGCCAAAGCATCAGTGTGCTGCTGTATCTCTGCTGCTGGGGCTGGTGACCTCTGTGTGAGCCCTCCCAGGAGGAGAGAGCACAGGAAGGTTCGCGTACCTTCCTCAGACTCTGTGTGTGACCCTGCGACCAGCTGTGTCCCTCACCCAGCACCACAACACATCTTAGCCAGACCGCGACTACACCCTGGGTCCGGTGAGTCCTTCTGGGGATCTTTGAGGTGTGGGGATCACTTAGGGACCCCTGAAAGAGCTTCGAATTATCCTACTCTGATATGTGGTTTCTGGTGTACAGAAATAGTTGATTTGCTACAGGTCACCCTGACATTCTGTGACACTGCTACATTCATTCATCGGTTCTAGCAATGCTGTATAGAGTCCTTGTTTCTACATAAGCAATTATGTCATCTCCAAATAGAGTGTGCTTTTTTCATTTCTCATTGGTAGTTCTTTGTGTTTCATATCTTCTTGCCCTGAGGAAGTGGTAAGAGTACATGCTCACCTTGTTTCTTCTTTAAGGTGGTATGCATTCTCTTGTTAGTACTTCAGTATCTATTTCGTCAGCTCACTTGTAACTTAAGGTCTTTACCATTACTATTTTTCTACCAGCAGATTCTCCTAAAATAGTGGATAAGATTGTAACATATATTACATATGAACCAAGTAACCAAGAATTGAGACAGAAGCCTCTATTGATGAGGATAAACATAACTGAAAGCTCATAGTGTGCTATCTAAAAATCATCCTGCGCATTGTTTCCTCTCCTTTTCTTCATTTATATGTCACTTGGTTCCTACCCCAATGTCTCAAAACATAAGACATTTTAGAATGCATAAATCAAAAGTCTATCACTAGAGAAATTACTGCAAATTTTACTGGATGTCATAATTATATTCAGTAATGTAATATCAAAAATGTCACTTTTTAGCGATATGTTCTGAAATATTTCCAGGGAAAATGGTACAGTGCTTGAGTTTTGCTTTAAAATATTCCACCAACAACAATAAGTAAATTAGATTTTCAGAGTATTAATAATTATAAAAGTTGAGTGCTATGTGTGTCATACTTTTAAAAATCTTTTTAAAAAATCAATTTCCTGTGCTAGAGTTTTGTGACAAATGGGTAAATTCTGGTTTGGAGACTCTTATTTTCCAAATTACAAGAAATTTTAAAGCACTTTTGCTGCTGGCCCAGGTGGTACCCACATATAATCCCCGCACTGTGGGAGGCTGGGTCAAGACGAGTGCAAATTCCAGCCCAGCGCTGGGAATTCAGCAAGACCCTGCCTCAAAAAGAAAACTAAAAGGAGTTGAGTTGGTAGCTCAGTGAGAAGGCCCTGGAGCCTTTCCCCAGCACCACACACACACACACACACACACACACACACACACACACACACTCTGAGATGCTATCTCAAATTTGAAAACGATTTTAAAAGACTGAGGATATAAGTCATTGCAAAGGCCCTGGGTTCAATCTCCAGTACTCTCCCCAAATGAAACGAAGAAGATAAAGAAATTTCTGCAGGAAGAGTGGACTGTTTTCAGTGCCTCATCCTCCCCGGCCACACTCACTGCATACCTCACTGTAGCGCTCAGATCACGGTGTGCCTTCTATTTGTCAAAACCAGCCAACACTTTTATATTATCTCATTGAAAATGTTTACTTTTATTGTTTGCAGGTTGCTTGCTATTTCTCGAGAAATCCTATTTCTTCCCTGGCATCTTTTCTGCTTAGCTAATGCCATGTGTGAAGGCACTCTGAAGCTTAGTGGTGCAAGGCAACTGTTGTATAATGCTACCAGATACTTGGGCTGGAGCCTTGGGTCAGGCACAGAGGCACAGCTTGTCTGTGCACCAGGATGCCTCCGGCCTCTGCTGCCAGGAGATGAACCCTGGTGATGAGCTGACAGCGGGAGGCAGGAATCCTCAGGAGGTGTGTCCACTCACCTGTCTAGAGGTCTGGAATGGCCACCAGCTAAGACTTCACCCATCTGTCAGCCAAAACACCTCTGCGCGGTCACTCTGAGCCATCTCCCCACATGGTCTTGCCTGGCTCTCTCTGTGCAAAGTGGCCAGGTTCCTGGAGAGCAGGTGGAAATGCTTACAATCCCACTCAGATGCCAAAAAGAAGGATTTAGACTCCTCTCAAAGGATGGTCAAAGTCCATACGATGTGGGATATATTGTTTGAAAAATGCTTCCTTAGTCTCCTAGTTCTATTTGATGATTCTGTCTCTCAAATTTCTTTCTTGTCCTTAGCTTGTGTGCTTTCTCTATTTGCTGCTTAAATGCAAATAATCTCCAGGTAACTATGACATGGATTCTTTTTTGTTTTCTTTTTCACACTACACTCTCTCCTTTTAAATAGTCGAAGTACCATCTGTATTTATTACCTGTACATAGCTCTATTCAACATGTAACAAGCAGCTCTATGTCTCAGACTTCACTCCTGTCTTCATTGGCTTCTCATCGCTTGGCCAAAATGCCTGATGTCAACAACAGAGAAAAGAGGTTAATCTGGCTGATGGTTTCAGAGGATTCAGTCCATGTCCACTAGCTCCAAAGCAGAAAGGCAGAAGGGTGTGGCAGAGGAAAGAACCCATGGCAGCAAAGGAGCAGAGAAGGGAAACAGCATCAAGGAGGAAGAAGCCAGGAACCACATATTGTCCCCAAGGTCACACCACCACGACCCATGCAGACACACCCACAAGTGTGCTTTACTGATCCCCTTGGCAGCTCTCAAGTCAATCAGGCTCACAGTCCATCCACACTGTCAAATGTAAGTTAGATTCCTTCTTTTTTAAAATTTGTGCATATTAATCAGAGAAACTAATGTGATTCATTTTGTCATAATCTTACAAGTACATTATAATCTTTGATCGTTTTTACTGCTCCATTTCCTTTCTTCATTCCCCATTTTCTCTGATTCCCTTTCTCTCCTCTAATAATCTCTCTTCTACTTTTGTGTTATTTTTTATTTAAAAATTGGTTTAGGTTTTACATAGGAAAGAAAACATGCAACACTTGTCTTTCTGAGTGTGGCTTATTTTGCTTAACACAATAATTTCCAGTTCCTTTCATTTTCTTGCAAATGACTTGATCTTGTTTTTCTTCATGGCTGAGTAGTATTTCATTTTGTGTACTTACTACCTTTTTTCACCTATTCATCTGTTGGTGGACTTGTAGACTGTTGCTATAACTTAGTTATTGTGAATTGCAGTGTGATAAACTAAACTATGCAGGTATCACCATAGTATGCTGACTTTTATTCTTTTGGGAATACACCCAGGAGAGCTGTAGCTGGATCAAATGGTGGCTCTATCTTTAGTTTTGTTTGTTTTTTTTTTTGGGGGGGGGCCCTGGACTGATTTCCAGAGTGACTGAAATAATTTGCATTCTTGCCAGGAGTGTAGAAGCTTCCTTTCCCCACATCTTTGCCAGTGTTAGTGTTCTCTAGTCCTGATAATGCCATCCAGACTAACATGAGATAGAATCTCAGTGTAGTTTTGATTTGCATTGCCCTTAAGACTAAAAATGTTGAATGTTTCTTATTGTCCATTTATGCTATTTCTTTTGAGAAGTGTATATTCAATTCTTTTGCCTATTTATTGATTCAGCTTTTTTTCTGGAGGCAAGTTTTTCGTGTTCTTTATATGTTCTAGATTTTACAGAGTTCTCCCTTTTATTCCACAAATATTTTTAATCAGTTGCTAAACCTGTCCTTTCAATGTATTATTTTCCCTTAATTCCCACTGTTGCTGCTTACTTGGGACACATCTTGTACGAGCCTCATTTCACTATTCCTGTCACAAATGCTTTGAGACTTGCTCCTCTCACCCTCTATCCTGCTCCTAGAGTTCACTACCGAACTCAAATCCTCTATGCACCTCCACGATTCTCAGGAATGCCCCAAGGCCATTTGTTTGCTGGGTGCCTGCCCACGTGTCCACAGATGGTGCTCAGCATAACCCCTGCTGGACTTTGAAGCACAGGCTCACCTGAGTACCTGTAAACACCTCCTAAGTACTGCATTCCACGGTGCCCTCAGGCCTTTGTGCACCTGTTTTACTTTCCCTCTCTCTTTATTTTCCCTCTTTATCCTCCAGGTTTCTACTTTGTGTTCGACCTTTTACAATCTCTGTGTAAGTGCGGCCTCTTCTACGCAGGCTTCCTGGACAAGCAAACCTTTCCACTCACACACGTGCACATTCTGCCAGAACAAGTAGACACGGGGATTCTCTAGGCTGATGTACTTAACATACTGCTGTTTCCACTGCATACCTCCAATATAAAACATCACGTAGTGTCCTAAGAGTTATTTTACATAACTCTGTAGGCTGCAAGCCCGTTAATGGTGAAAACTCAACTGCAGGAATCCTTCATTTAGCAATTCATTAATTCGTTCAAAATGAAATACTTACTGTACGCCAGTCACTCTGGCTGCAGCAGGTGCCCTGGTTAAATGAAGATGCGTCTGATACGTCTCTGATACTCACTGCAGGTATTTAAAGGGCATGTTGAAGTTTTAAATAAGCAAACTATAGCGTACCAAGGATACTCAGCAAATGTTGTTAAGTGGCTGATGAGTGAAAATGTCCCTTCAGGAGCCCAGCTGGCATCAGTGGGGACACCCCGTTGTTCGTGTAGATCAGGAATAGTGATGCACCAGCTTGTGTAATGCAAGAAATCACACTTGAATTTTGTGGGTAAGCAATGCTGACTGAGTGTCCCCGAGTAAAGACAAGAATGTGGGCCCCGGAAGTCCGGTGCTCTCCACCAGCCTGGTGCTGTGTCTGTCACCTCTTTGTTTCCTCAGGCAAGCAGAATAGCACAGGCTCCTCCACAGTGTGCCTGGGGAGTGTTCCGCTCTGTGCACTTCCTCCCCTAAGAGCCTTCCGCTTGGGGTCTCGGGCTTGTTTCCTGTTGTGCCTGGACATCTGGGTCCCACTGAGATTTCAAAGCACCAAGATCAGTCCCTCACCCAGACTTTCCATGGAGCTGCTCTCATGGCCCACGAGCAGATGCTGGGCTCTGGAGCCTGAGGAGGAAAATCCCACTGGAGACTCAGAACATTCTCTCGCCATTTGCAAGCTTTTTCTTCTTTTCAAACTCATTTTCGTGTTTCAGCCCCTATCACATTGCATATATTTTCTTGCAATGTGTATAAATCTTCATTTAATGTCATTGGACATATATTTGCTTTAAAAATGCCACATTGACAGTGAGCATCACTCATTTGGTAATGGAATCCGGCTAACAGCTGTCACAAAGGAGTGATCCTGGTGCGACCGGTGGCTATTCAGAGTAGGGCTGCATGGTGACCAGCTCCATCTTCTCTTGGTCCACGCAGTACATGTGCCAATCTGTGATGCTCGTCACAAATCCGAAGGCTGCAGGATGGATGTTTCCTTATGGAGCCAACACTACTAATTTTCTTAGTATACAATCACTTCTCAGTAAAAATCTGAAGATGTCTAGGTAAATAAATTCTGTGCATACCAAAGCACAATGTGTCTCTCAAAAGCAAATGTTTAAAGAGATAGGTGTGCATATACATATGCATGTATGCATGCGTATATATGTATGCGTATACAAGTAGACATACATTCAACACTTTAATTTGGTAGTTATGTATATATGTATGTGCATATGTGTACACAACAGATAATGTATTTTATGCCTAGTAATGCACAAAAAACAAGACATTTGTTCACCTTCACCTGGGCAGCCTCTTGTGCCCTAGAAGATGACTGGTGTCCTTGCCAAGCCACTGGGCAATGATTTTGAGAGAACCTGATTTGTTAACAAATCTGGTCTATAAGAATAGACTTTTAAAAATGTTGAATCCTGATGGCCAGATGTATTCTTTAAAGGCTGATTGCAGAGTACAAATGTCAAACCCAAAACATGACAATACAGTAAGTTTTACTTCAGACATAGGCCAGGCAGGGACATATCTTGCTTTTAGATTTGGCGTAAGGGTTAATCACAAAATCTAGGAAACATTTAGGAGTATAGCCATGCGCATTCTCACAATTATGGATAATATCAAAAGTTGAGCTTGTGCAAGGTGAAAAGAACAAGAAATAGGAGAATTCTCTCAAGTCTTAGAAAAGTATTATGATATTAATAACATAAATGCAATTTATTTTTTATTAAGTTCTACTTCCAAAATTTGAAACAGTGTGCTTTAAACCTGTATCTTATAATATCATTATGCTTTATTGCCAAAAGCAACTACATATTGATATTTCAGAATGCCGCAGGGCCTTTATGTAACTAGTTGCTATTTTACTTCAAAAAATAAATAATGCTTTCCTGTTCTTACTTATCTGGAATAAGTAGCTATTGACATCTCCTGAAGTCACTATAAAGATTTATTTACCTAAGCGCAGCTATTGACCAATAGGGAGCCTGGTTCCATGTTTATATTGAAGGACAATAAATTGTGATATTGACTGGGCTAAGACATCAATATTTCCACTGTTGTAAACATTTTTAAAAATCTCCATGAAATATTCCTCAGAAATTTTCTTGTCATCAGAGTAGCTGAGCTAGAGCTGTTTGGGGAATAGCTTATGTCTGGAAGCAAGTGGCTAAGTTGAAACAGCTATAAATTGTTCTGGTTTCCAAGTTTACACAAAGACAGTGTTTTATAGTGATGTATAATGCTGATTATTAGGACCTTTCAGGTGACAACTCCAACCTCCATCCCCAAATAGAGGATTTTTTGCTGGACAGCTCACTGAGCAGAGATAAAATCCCTGATAAGCTTGTGTATTGAGCATCTCATGCTTTCAAAAAATTTTTCAAAACAGTGAATCATCATTATTTCCTACCAGACTAATTAAAAATTTGAAGTATTTAAACTCAGGTGGAATTAATTTTTCATTTGTATTTATAGTGGAAAGAATAAGATACTTTTTTCACTGCATAGGTAAGTTGATAATTGAGCTCACTGAAGAGAGAACGTAATCTACATAAAATAGGTATGTAGCCTGTGAACACCTACTTATGTGTTCACTTTTAATTTCTTATGTACAGGTGATGAGTGTCTATTCATATAGTATATGTCAATGAAGTGATTATAACAGACGTGCAGTTACATGACTGTCAACACGCGTTCATGTAATATTAAACTTCCGGCAAATACTTAATTCCTAACTATGTTTTAGTTGGTGAATTTATAACCTCTTTTAGCCAGCTAAGTAATTCTAGATTAACGGCTCAAAGTAATTATTGTCACCTTTTGAAGAAGCACAGATTCCTCGTCCTAGTGCCGAGGTCGATGCTCCATGGTCTTTCTCAAGAAATGTAATTCTGACAGAATCCTGATCGGAGATTAAAGGGCTGAGGAGGAGGACTACAATTTGTTGCCTGCTAGTGCTTGAGTATGAATTTGGATGGAAAATTTGGCATTGAAAAGAATATTTGCATCAGGGTAATATTCTAAGAAGACGGATTTTTAACAGATAGGGAAAAGAACCATCAAATTCTCCTTGCAGTTGCTTAAACCTCTTCTCTAGGCCACCTTCAAAGCACCCTGCTCTGAGTTAGTCCCAGGAACTGACAGTGCTTTTAGTGAAAAGGGCGAGAACGGGAGGCCACAATGTGCAAGGCTAAGATGGGCCTTTCCTGTAAAATGAGAGGCTTCTGAGAAAGTGGAAATTTTCCTGCCAGTAATGGTGACTGCATGTGAAGCATTCAGCCTCTCTCAGACCCTGCGGCAGTGCCTGGCCACAATTCCCCTACAGGGTCCGGCCCCACAAGCTCCTTCCCTCACCCTTCTCCTCATCTCTCTTCCTCCCCGTGGGCTCCTTATCTCTATCCACCTTCCATCTGGGGCAGCTTCTCCAGAGATCTTGACCCGACCTCCTGGGACCCCAACTCCGGCTCCATAGAGGGCCGATGTGAGGACTAGATATAAAAATTAGTGTGAAATCTTTATTTTTTTTTTAAATTTTATTTTAAACCAAGAACATGTATTGGTACATTCTACATACAGTGGTCACATTCATTACATTAATTCTGTACCTATACATGATGTATCTTGGTTCTCCCCCCTCTCCTCCCCTCCCCTCTGCACTCTCCCTCCCTATTTACAGCAGGTTCATTTATCATTTTCCATATTTTCCCTTTCCCCTCTTTTTCCCCTGTTGCCTTTCTGCTTTTCCCCTTCTTTCTTTCTAGTACTTCTCTCCTCTGCTCACCATCCTCCTTTTATATAATATCT
>PVJO010029639.1:0-16540 GCA_004026905.1 Hystrix cristata
AAAACTGAATGATGATCAGAAGTAAGATATTTAAAATTGTGTTATATTTTTGCACCCAATTTTTGGCTTCTTGGAAGTAATCATTTACAATAAATGATTTGATTATTTTTAGAAGAAAATATTTTTAATCTAATTTATTGAGCTCATATTTTGATCCCATGTTTTCATATAAACTGGTTGAACTGATTTCATTTTAAATTAAGTCCAATTTTTAAATATCTTTTATTTCTACCTGGTTAATGGGGATTTGGAAGTATTTTTTCATATCTCTGGTTTTGGTTTATATACACACAAAGTGGTATTTTTTCTTCTATTGGGAGAAACCATTCTTTTGAATCAGGCCACCAAGCAAAATGAAATTAAATAGTTTGATTTAATAAATGTGTAATTCAGTTTTCTTAATACAAGTTTAATAATAGAACTTTTGAAAAGAATGCTTACTTATGAGATGTTACTTTCTATTTAGAGCCTTTGGGTTCAAGTTCTATCATTAATTTATTAATTACCACTAGTTTATAGGACTTATTATATATGCTACTGACTTTGAAAAGAAACCAAACAATTTGTTATTACTTCTATAACATTTATTATTCCAAAGTTAGCTACAAAGTTACCCATTTTCTCCTTAACCTGTTTTATATCAAAGATGTGTTTAACTCCTATTTTTTGAACTTCTAGCCCTGTTTCAGGCTTCTCTCCCTCTGTTACCCCTTTTCCTGGCCACCAACTCACTTCCAGGCCTGCTCTGGAAGAGGATTGACCAGTCTGATTGATCAAAGGATGAACATTAGTTGTCCTTATTTTACAGTGAGTTGTATTATTGTGCCTTAAATTTCAGATTTAAAGCCTGACTCTTGAAGGAATGTTTCTTTAATTTCTGATTTTTTGGGCTAAGCATGACTTACCATTTTGTTTTGGGAAGAGGACATAGAACTCTTGAGCCTAAATCACATTTTCTAATCCACCTTTTACTTAACCATCTTAGAATGTGTGGGAGCATGCTGAAGCATCGTGGCAAATATTCAGCTATTAATAAATCAATGAGCTATTTTCCATTAAGTAATCTACCCTCATGTTTTCAGGATTTTTTTTTTGTGTGTGTGTGCTGAGAATCGAACTCAGGGACTCAAACACTCTAATCTGAGCTAAAACCCCAGCCCCTTATAAGGAATAAAAAGTACTGATAGGACCTTTGTCTATATTTTAATTATTTAATCAATAACTGTTCACCAAGTACCTATTTTGTAAGAAATTCTGTTTTAGAAATACTGCAGAAATACAGTTCCTGCCATCATTGTACTTTTGCAAATTAAAGCCAAAATTGTGGCAGGATTAATGAGAACAATTCAGAAATATATTAAAAAACTGAAAGATGCCCTGCAAGTTAGTACAAAGAAAGCACACACATGCACTTGTGTAAAACGCATTGTAAAAGTAGAGTATCTAATCACATTTTACTTAAGAGAACAAGTCATGCCCTGCATGATTTAGTGAGAAATGCACCTTGTAGATAAATGTGAGCTTCTCTGAGTGAATGATCTCTTATGGGATCTGTCAGAGACACTGACGTCTGCTTATCCCTCAGGATAGGACACTTATCTGTGAATTTAAAGCCATTCTATCTCCAGGATGTTGTAAAAATCAGCAGCCTTCTAGCTGGTAAGTTTTTGCTGGGGGAGTATGTGGGTAAGGAGAGAGAACTCTCAATGGTAGATTTCATATTCTTCACACACACATCACGGGCCCCTTCAAGTCTAAAATGTCAGCTTCCTAAATGGCAATCTTTAGTACTGTCCAGAAGCCTACAATACCTCAAGAACATGAGAGCAGTAATTGGAATAATTGTTTATTCATGCAAATAACTTTCTGGAATGTGCCAGTCAAGATACTTGGTACATTTGGAATTGCTCAAATGGCTGCTGACTTTTATAACACCCTTGGAGATAGAATGACTTTAGATTCATAGATGAGTGTCCTATCCTGAGGGATAAGCAGATTGGTGTCTCCGAGAGACCCTGTAAGAGATCATTCACTCAAAGAAGCTCACATTTATCTAAAAAATGAATTTCTCTCTAAATCATGCAGGGCACGGAGGGGAAGGGAAAAGGAATGGAGAGACAAGAAAAAAAGAATAGAAAGAGAAAAACGGAAACAAAGCTTTTGTAAGTAAAGAAGGGAAGAGGGATTGAAGGGGAGGGGAGGGGAATGAGGAAAAAGAAGCAGCAACAAGTATCATGTACTGGTACAAATTCCCTATGATGAATGTTATCATTATGTATATCTAAAATGTAAAATATACCACCAGAATTAAAAAAAAAAAACAGAAACAAACCAACAAAAAAGATACTTAGTATAGTTTTGTTGCTGCTGTGTCAATGTAGACAACACATTCGGTCTCTAACTCAGCTTTCCCTCCATTATAAAAAGAAAGACGTGGCTGTCTCCCCTATTATGTCACTTCATACTTACCCTAATATCGTACATTTATTCTCTGCTCTCTTAGAAAGCTACACTGCTCTAAACCATATTGTTTAGTGACAAGATGTCACCCCTCTGACTGTCTGCTATATTTAATCAGTTAAGTGGATGAGTGTTGCTCCGTTAAGAAATGGATTTGTATATACGTGACATAAGGAGAGAAATAAGTGAGTAAATATGCATAAGAGCAAATAAATACAGAAACTGAGCAATAAAAAGGGTCAGCATTAATATCATTGTCTTATTTAATTATAGGTGAGCAGCTAACTTGGCTGTAAATTTGTAGGACTCAAAGAACTAGAGAAAAATAGTAACTCGAAAGATTTATTGAATAAAAGAGTATTATTTGTCCCCAAAAGAAAACTTCTTTGTCTTTTCTCAAAGGAGACAACATTCAATGAGGCAGATAACATCCTCGATATCTCAGAAGTTGATACAGCTGAGTTTTATAATATTTTCAGTAGCTTGAAAGTGAGCATCAGTATACCCTTTCAGTGTGATATTATGCCATCGAGCTGGGCAGGATTTCCAAACCTTGGCTCTAATGACAGAGGGATGATTTTTTGTCGTATACTTTAAGATGTTGGTAACATTCCTAGTTTGTACCCACTACATGCCCTGTCCTGGCCTCAGTTGTGATAATTGAACGTTTCCTCAGACAAGGTCGAAGGTCCTGTGATGGGCAGATTCAGCCATAAATGTGAACCACTGACCAGCAGTAATTAATCATCAATTATTTGATTACAATTATGAAAAATGCCACAGTAAAGAAATAAAGAAGTTGATCCTAAGCTTATAAGAAATGCCTTTCTGAGAAAACAGTACCTAGCTGGAGACCTGAAGAGGAAAGAGCTACACAAAATGTAAGATAGGAGAGCTGGGGATTTAGCTCAAGTGGTAAAGCGCTTGCCTAGCAAATGCAAAGTCCTGAGTTTGGTCCCCAGCACCTCATCCCGCCAAAAAAAAGTAAAATAACAAGTAGTCCAAATAGAGAAAGAGCCTGTAGTATTTGTACTGGCCACAAGAAAGGAAAGGCAGGTGTGGTTTGTGTCACTATTTTAGGAGCAGATTAAAACTGACAGGAAGATTAACAGTGTATGTAATAAAAGAAGTTCAAATTAGCTGCTAGTAGAAGGGCAGGTAATGAGTAGAATCCTCACAATATTGTCTTGGTGATTTTTAAAATAACTAGGCTGAATGAATCTCTAAGAGGTGTGGTAGATTTATTGTGGTCAACTTGAGCAGGAACACCTAGCTGGACTGAGTTGGTGTTGTCCTGGGCATAGAGGATCCACCTGAGGATTGTTGCTCACACAACATAAAGGAGAACGGGAGCAGAAGATAGGTGCCAGCTGTCTCCCAGGAGAAGCTCTGTTGTGGCCGGTTCTCCAGAAGGGAACTCAGCTGTTCTCAGGGCCTTCCTGGCATCAAGGATGGCTGCTGTTCGCTTCAGACGAGCTCTGGTCTTATCTCCGCTGTAAGCATCTTATCCTGATTCCAGTATAGATTCTTCATCATTTTAGTGCCAACAGGGACCAACACAGGACAGTGCCATGGGCTGCCAGCCCTTGACTGGATTTTTTGGGTTTCTACCATGTAGACAGGCGTTCTGCACTCTTTTCCATTTGGCTTGTGCGTGAATATTGTAACTTGTAATTGTCCTGTATCAAATCTGCTCTCTTACAAACCATTTACTCTAGAGACCATTTGACTAAGACAAGAGGTTTTTATTTTGCTGTTATTTTTGCTGACATAGTTTCAAAAGTTTGAGTTAAAGAGACATTTCCCTAATTTTTTTTTCCCTAGAGTTGGCTCAGAATGAATGCAAGGCAGTGTATTAGGTACTGGTCAAAATCGGGGTAACTTCTTAACCAGACTAACCTCTAATTTCACTTTTTAAAAGTGGAAGCAGGCAGGCACAATCTTAACGTGAGAACAATCTTGAGACCAGCAAAATGCTTTTCTACTTTTAATCCACCGCATAAAAGTTTACTCTTTAGCTTTCAGACAGATATCCTTAATTGGTTTCAGCCCTAAAGCTGGAGGGTTGAGACTACACATTTTGGGCCAGTGTGTACAAAGAATTTTGATGTTTTAAAGAAAAGAGTGACGTTCCTCTTTTGTACCCTATTCTGTGGTAGCACTGAGTGGCATTGATAGCATCGAAACACAGGTCATTATCTCATGTGAGAAACTTTCGATGAGCAGCTTACTCTCTCTTGCAATAATTACCTGAACTACAAAGTGGTAGAAATTTTTAACACTAATTTCTGACAAAGATTTTGCTGGTATTAAATTGTCCATTTATTGAGAGTGCATGGAATGTACATTTTAAACAAAATTGTCCACAGACTTTCATGTGGCTTGAGAATAATTAACAGTTATCATTATTTCCATCTCTTTTTTCCCAAAAACGTGAAAAAATTATCAAATATACTCTGATAGCTAAGGGCCCTCAGACCTATTGGCTGGAGTCTGACAGAAGATCACTTTGACCAGGCAGTTAAGACAGGAACTGGTGATGCAAATGCTGAAAAGCACGGAGCTGAGTTTGAAAGTGATTGAGCAACAGGAAGGCATTTATGTTTACTGGCTCAAATGATAAGTATGCAGTTTTGGATAGACGTCCTGGCAGATATTGATGAAGAAAGAGATAATGAAGACAGGATGACCTTCTGATTGGACTTGAAATAATAAAATTGCTTATTTATGAGTGCCGGGATTATTAAAATATTAAGAGGAGGAGTAGGAAGGGGTTTGAATTGTATCAATACAAATGTATTGCTTTCTGGTCTGATTCTTAAATTTCATTTTTGTTTAACCAGTGGCTGTTAGATACTGTATTAGCGTCAGTTTTCTCCCAAGAACAGAATCAATAGGAGATGAATGTCTAAAAGATTTACTATAAGGAACTGGCTTGCATGATTATGGAGACTGAGGAGTCCCAACCTCTATTCGTAAGCTAGAGATCTAAGGAACTTAGTGGTGTTTTTCAGTACCAGTCCAAAGACTTGAGAAACGGGTGTGGGGGTGTCATGGAATACATCTGAGTCCAATGGCAGGAGATGAGATGGAATGTCCCTCCTGACTCAGTGAGGCAGAAAAGAAAAGAGGCATATCTCTCCTTCCTTTTCCTCTTGTTGTATTCATATCCATTATAGATTGACAGTACTCAAACACACTGTGAAGGAAAGTATACTGAGTCTACTGATTCGAATATTAATTTTATCTGTAAACACCCTCAAAGATCCACCAAAAGCAACGTTTAATCTGAGAATTCCATGGCTCATTTGAGTTGATACATAAAATTAACTGTCACAAATGCAATATCTTTATGCATATCTTTCCTCAAAATTTTAATCAAAACAAATAGTATTAATTTTTTTTTTTTGTTACAAGTTGCAGAAACCAGTCCTGGGTGGGTTAGATGGAAAAAGTAAATTCAAAGAATTTTTTTGACTAAGCAAGCACCAAGAAGTAGTTGTCCTAGTTATTTTTCTTGTTGCTGAGACAAAATGCCCAACATCCAAAGTTAAAGGAGGAAAGGTTTATTTAGCTCACAGTTTGTAGAGGTTTCAATTCATAGTTGACCGGCTCCAAGGCAGGGTGGCATAGCAGATAGGCAGAGGGCAGCAAGGCAGGCAAGGGGTCTTAGCAGCTTCTTTTTGCACCTTATATTTTATCCAGGCTGCCCGGATTAGGGTGGTGCCAAACCAATGAGTGGACTGATTTAGTAATCACACTCCCTTAATCCCAGCATTACACGCTCTAGATTTAGCCATCTTTGAAAAAAGTCTCACCTATGATCACATGAAGCTTTGGGGGAACATCTAGACACAGACCATAACAGTAGGAAACCAAGGCAACTCTGGAATGCTCAAGAAGTGGGCACAAAGAAGACCATTCAAGGTATGAGTGACCATTTTGGTAAAGAATTAGAAATTAGGAAAGAAAATCAAGCAGAAATCCAGGATATGAAAAATTCATTCGAAGGCATTCGGTAGCAGGCTCAACCAATGTGAGGACAGAGTGTCAGCACTTGAAGATAAGGTTGGTATAGTAGATCATGTACTCAGTGGTACCCTAAAAGCAAGACACCATGGAAGCTGGACCCAGTTGCTGCTGGAGATGACTTAAAAAGAAACCAAACTCAGCATTATAGGAATGAGGGAAAAAGAACAAGACAACTCAAAATGTATAGACATGTATTCACCAAAATTATAGCAGAAAAATTCTATGGAACCAATTCAATATTCAAGTACAAGGGGGATATAGGACCCTAAATATCCATGACCAGAAAAGAACTTCTCCATGACACATCCTAATCGAAATTCTGGAAATTCAACATAAAAAGAGAATACTAAAATATGGAAGAGAAAAACAGTAAGTAACCTATAAAGGCAAGGCTATCAGAACAATAGCTGATTTTTCAGTATAAACTTTAAGGGCCAGGAGAGCTGGAGTGAAATTTTCAAGTCTTAAAAAAATCGATTGTCAACCTAGACTTATATAACTTGCAAAATTATCCATCCAATTTGATGGAGAAATAAATATTCTCCATGAGGAAGAAGTCCTAAAGAAAATTCATAACCACTAAACAAGCATTTTCAGAGGGGAGGGAAAGGTGATGAAAAAAGAAATTAAGATGTGTTACATACATGTACAAACTCCACACAAGGAATGTAAACGTTATACTACAAGCATGTAGTAATAAAACAAATTAAAAATAGAAATTCAATTTGACCCATCTACACCATTTTTAGGCATTTCCCCAAGAAAGTTAGACATCATATTACAGTGATGCATGCATACCTGTATTTATGGCAGCACTACTAATAATAACTAAGTCTTGAAAGCAGCTTAAATGTCCATCAATAGATGAATGGATTAAAAAATGTGGTATATGTAAACAATGGAGTACTTTGTGAGAAAATGGAGGTACTTTAAAACTATAATGCTACATTAAATAAATTATGCACAGTCTGTTAATTATCCCTTGGTTTCTCTTTCGTGAAAAACTCAAATTACAAATCATTTAAAGAGCAAAATAAAAGACAAATGATAGAAAACAAGGAAGTAGAGTTAATGGAGATTGGAGAGGGAATTGATGTTGGGAGGAGATGAGGGCAGGGAACGTGATTAAGATGTGATGTGTACGTGTATCAGTCCCCCAAGATGAATGTAATTACAAATATAAAACAAAAAAGAAAAAAGAAACTGAAGATAAAAGGGAAAGTGATATGGTGGGTCAACTCTTCAGTATACTTCATTCCAATCAAGAATTTTCCTTTTCTATGTAGCAGATTGCCGAATTCTGGGAGTAAAAATCTTGCTATCCCAGTGGAATGCATGCAACTACATTACAATATAGACATATGGCTGATGGTTGAGCCCTGTGTAAAGTCTACACTTTATTCGGAGGGGAAGGAAATTCTGAAAATAAGAGGGATTTTCAACTGTGAGAACGAGGTTCACATCTGAAAGATGAAGGAGTGGCAAGTGGGAAAGGAATGTAATATAATTGATACCAGATGAAGTACATGTGAATTTAAGGTAACAACATGGAAAACAAAATACAGAAGTTTCAGAGAGCACATACCAACTAGCATTAAAGAATTTCCAAATGCTGTCGGGTCATACTGCTTATACAACACATGGAGGGCTGGTAAATACAGACTTTACTCAAGGTGGCGGTGTGCCCAGCTAAAGACTGAACGTTCATTACCAAGGAAGACAGGTGAAAAGGATAATGACATAACCAACTAACAATTTCTGCCACTTTGGGAAAGTAAATATCACACATGCACGTGCACGCATGCACACGCACGCGCGCGCACACACACACACCACACTCCACAGGATCATAGGACTGAAAAAGTCACTTCGTGATTTGTAAATCAATATTTACTGATGTTCTCTCCAAATTCTAGTCTAGAATGATGCTTAATAAAAAGGAGAGAATGCTCAACTATTTATAGAACATGTTATGAAATAACCCCCAGTATGGATTCACAGTACACATTAGCATATGAAAAATCATAGAACGTTATTGTGGTAAATGGCTTATTTAATAATAGCCAAAATATTGTAAACTTGCTGCATCATAGAAATTTCTTTTGTAAATTCCTGTCATTCTATATTTATATTTTAGAAAACAAAAGCTAGCAAAATAAAAGTAGAAATCAGATTTAATGGACAAATTACTAAAATCATAAGTTAAAAAACCTAGAAAACATGCATAAAGGCTGTATTTTTGTTTAGTTTTATAAATAACATTTTTCTAATAGTATATCACTAAAAATGCAATGTGCATTGTCTATTTATTCTAATGAAGGACCTAAAGCTAGGTGACTTCTAAAAAGAGGCTTATTTTGCTCATAGGCCTGAAGGGTCAAGGGTATGGCACAGCATTGGCTTAGCTCTGGTGAGGATCTCCCTGGATATGACACATGGCGATGGCATCATGTTGGGATCCTGTGGGAGAGAGATCACAGTCCAAGACAAGACGCTTAAGAGAGACCAAGGAAGGACCAGTCTTCCCCTTTTCCTTTATAACAGCTTCTTGCAAAAAATAACCAGAGTTTTAAAAGAACCGCATGTTTTCCTTACAAAGGCAGCCCCCTCAATGCTATAGTTCCCAGTAAGCCCGCTTCGTAAAGGCTCCACAGCACCTCCCAGTGGGTACAGCGAGGACTACACTTCCGACACGTGAAACTTTGAGGGACACACTCAAATCGTGTCCAAACCATAGCAACTTAGTTTCATATCAAAGTGTAAATTTTAAAGATAAGAAGAGGAAGGGGGAGTAAAAATTATCAAGATGTGATATGAATATGTACCAGTTCTCCAAGATGAATGTAATTATTATGCATCACACATACATACTAATAGAAAGAAGAATTATTTATGAATTAAAATAAGAACATTTCCAAGTTATTTTAAAAATCAAGTTTTAAGATATAAAATATATACATAATTTTATGTAAAGCCAGTTGGAATGTTTAGATTAGTTTAATATAACCTATACCAATTATCTAAAAAGTAGTAATAAACAATATTTATAGAGGCAGCTCTAAGAACTCAAAATTTTCACTTTAATGCACAACCATTTCATCAAATAAGTTGTCTGTAGATGTCTTTCATCATTTTAAATGTAAAAGTTTCATTGAAGAAATTGTCTTTGAATTTTCTGTATCAAGATGGAAGAGTCATTAATCATAATAGATCTTAGAAGCCCCTGTGCCTCACACTTTTGCAACTGAAAGGGAGATGTGTTTAGGGTCTCAAAATTCCAGAGGCAGTATTATATTAAACATATGCTCTATAATTGCTTTGGCAAATTATCCTATTGATAGAGAAATATGGATCCATGTTTCATGTAGATATTCTTTCTTTGAAGATCAAAAATGATTCTAAATAAACATCTTCAAAGTGATTTTTGAAATGGGTTATCTGTCTTCAGTTTGTAAATTGCACAATATGTACTGTTTTCAATCAAATGTTGACCATTAGAAATCAAAGAATTTGTATATTAGACAGATGACTTTCAAAGCTCACTGCTTGAAAAATCACCTAAGAATTGTTTTATTTTATCTTCCCAGACACAGAGGCTTTAAAAGGTGTGAGGTTATTGAAATTATGTTTCAGTTTTTAAATCAGATTTCATTTTTTTTAACTCCTTGTAACAGCAGAAACGTTAGGAATAGACATGAAGAAAGCTTAAAATTCCCAAATTAACTTTCATGTAATAAATATGTAAATAAAATTCTAAAAAGATGTTATGTTTTTGTTTAAGCAAAGGATTTTTAAAAAATATTTTCATCATTGCTCCTACTCCCAAAAAATTTATTGGTATGAATCTACATGCATGAATGAGGTTTGTAGGGTCTTTGTTTCTTTACTCAAAGGTGTTTTTCTTGCTTCTGTACATATTATTTCACAAGCCCAATCAAATCTTCCTTGATAATATTAAATTTTATAATATTCCAGAGACACCTCTCAGAAAGTCATTGATGATGCATAAAAAGTTGTCCTTGATTGAAGTCAAGTCTGGTATTTGAGTTTTGGGTTAGCAATTATCTGGTGAGCGGCCTTGAGCTTTTGGATTATATCACCAACCGGCAGTGACCTCTTTAATCATCCATTTTTTCATTTACAAAATCAAGTTATCTCTGTAAAGCCTTTCTGGACTCACATTTCTCTAAAGCTAAATACTACAACTTCTGATTGTGAATTTGAAAAAAAATTAAAGGTTTTAAAAATTGCGAATTATTCTGGACACTGTCTTAGTTACTTTTTTCATTGCTGAGACAAAATACCTAACACCCAAAGTTAAGGGAGGAAAGGTTTATTTAGCTCACAGTTTGTAGAGGTTTCAGTGCATAATCAGCTGGCTCCAAGGTTGGGTGGTTTGGCAGACAGGCATCGCAGAGGAGAAACAGTTCATGGTTGGCAGGAAGTAGCAAAGCAAGCAAGCAAGCAAGCAAGGGATGGACAAGCCTCTTTCTGTTCCTTATATCATATCCAGGCTACCCCCCTTACGTGGGTAGCACACCTCCTCTTAATCCTAGTATCACATCCTTGATCTCAGAAGAACTGTGGCAAACCAGTCAGTGGACTAATTTAGTAATCACGCACTCTAGGACCAGCAACCTCTGAAATGCCCGACCTATGAGGCTTTGGGGGCGTATGTAGACGCAAACCATAACAGACACTCTAGAAAACTCTTTTCTAAGTAAGTCCTCAATGTGAAATGATTTTCGTATAGTCTGACTTTCATCTATAAGCAAAGTGTCATAAACAAAAATGTGTAATATATGTTAGAATAACCGAAAATGCTTGTTATTTTGAGTATTTGTTTTATTGTAGGTTATTTAGTATACATTATGTTAAAACTGAGTTGCAATCATGCAAATACAAATCAAAGGAATTATACCTTTACCTGGTTACAAAATAAACAAAATTTATCTTTAGTATGACTTATACTGGCCTTTCATGTACTTCTCTTTCCCGTTCCACTTAAGAAATCTGATTCCCTTATCAGTTAGCTCTCAGCAAAATACCAGCCGTAAATGACTGACAAATTTTTAAACCATTTTATTGACTAAACTAAACAGATGAGTTTGTAGTAGATTTTCAGGTAATAGCCAATGCATGAGAATGCTGTGTTTTGGACAGCATATTCCATGTGCATATTATTTCTTTGAACAGCAGAAAGAAATCTGAATAAACATCTTGAAAATGATTTTTGAAATGAGTTAGCTATATCTTTAGTTTGTAACACCCCTTATGAGCTAATTTCAGAGTAATCATTTATTAAACAAACTGGACATAAATTATATTAAAAATCTAGGAGATAAATACAAAATAATATACAGTCCCTGCCTTCAGAGAGCCTCAAGAAACTTACATCTAGTGAGGTAGAAAGACAATGAGTTAAGTCATTATCACAAATCCTGATAACTTTGATGTTAGGTCTATGTCTTCTGTGGTAGTTGTATGTAAAATATATATAAAGATACATTTCCTGCTCTTGTTCTTGGTACTTAATGTTGTATATGACAAGAGAAGTCATAAGCCTCTCTCTTCTGTTTGTTTTAAAAAACTGTAAAGAAGATTTCCATCAAATGAAATGCCAGTAATTTGGCCATCCTATTATTGTATTTATTTATAGTAGCTATACATGAGTATATGTATTTTGTGTAGTTATTAAGATAACATGGGGCTGGGGATTTAGCTCAGTGATTAGAGTGCTTACCTTGTAAGCACAAGGGCCTGAGCTCGATCCCTGGCACCAAAAAAAAAAAAAAAAAAAAAAAAGATAACATAATTGAGGTTTTTATATACTACTGCTGTTGCCAAATGCTGCTTCAGGAAATACTGCAGTAATATCTTTATAATTATTTCTTTTAGGGTAGACAAATATCACATGATACATAATAATTTACTTAAGCAATTTTGCTTTGTTAAATATTGACAGTTTTCCAAATAATATTGCCAGCATAGACCCTAATTGTGGATATAGCTTTATTTTTGTTTTGAATTGTTTCATAGGAGTAAAATTACAGGGTTATGGGGCATAAACATTTTATTGTTTTTTGTTATGAATTCTTTCTACAAAAGTTTCCTGCAGAAGTTATATCAATTTCTTATGTCATCAAGACAATGTGTTTATTTTATTTTGAATAAGTCATTTTTGTTTAATAAGAATTTGGTGGTTACTAAATTACTGAAGTTAGTGAAGTTTGGGGTTGAACAAACTAGTGAGATTTAAAATGAGTCATTTCTTTGGGAATATTTGAAGGAACAAGACAAAGATGTTTTTGGAGATCTGAAAAGAATTCTGGTGGGCCCAGGGGGCAGAACTTGTGTTTTAGAAAAGACTTTTTACAAACTCTATCACAGTGAGGTATTGAGACACGATCTCTTTAAAGTCTGGTTCCAGGCAATACTGACCTCTATGCAGCATCCTCGTAATCCATCCAGCCCGCTCCGTTTCTCCCTGAGGACTGCTCATGGTGAAATCAGATTTTCAGAATGTTCTGCCTGTTTATTGATGTCCTGTCTAAAAATTCAACAGGTAAACACATCCCTGGCCCGAGCTGCGATAACAGGGTGGCACAACTGTAGCTCAGTCAGGAGATTATTTTAAAACGGTCTGGTGGTATTAAGGCCTAGTATTTTCATCTCTATTTGAGGGAGAATCACCAAGTAAACAGAGCACCTTTCATACGCACAGCTATGGCGAACCAGCCTACACACAAATGCAGTGCTAATTTAACCCCTCTACACTTTCCTCTCACATTTATTAAATTTCAGAGCTTTCTATACCTCCCTTAATCCTCACAACTTGTGGGGCCCTTGTTATTAACTCCCTTTTCTAGATAAGGAAATAGAGGTGCAGAGAACCTCAGCGATCCATTTAATATCAGAGAGCTTGTAAACTGGGAATCTGGGACCCAGACCCAGAACTGGCTGACCCTGAAAATTGTTTTCACTGCGTGCCACTGCTAAGTTTTTACTTTAAGAGTTAAGTGATGTTTGCTTGGATATTTTTACATCTGTAAATTGACCTCTTTTCTATTTCACATTTATTCTTCCTCTACTTGGGGAAACAATACCTAGTATTTATTGAACACCTTTTATATTTCGTCCTAAATAATTATCTCATTTAATTGGCACAACTCTGAGAAATAAATACTATTATCATGACAATGTCATAGTTGAAGATTTCAAATTCTAGAGAAGCATAGTAATATACTAAGCTCCCTTAGCAGTTAGATAGAAAAACTGTAGAAATGTAGGGATGAATGAATGAATTCGGTAGAGGTTCAAGCCCACTGCCACAGAATCAAGTAATTACATTGGTTCCATGTAGATCAATAGATTTGGGGGTTCAGTCCTGAATATATGTTTGGCCCCTGACTCAAGCTGAGTTAGAAAGCCTGGCAAGCAGCCTAGAACCCAGTTTACAAGTAGCAGTAAAACACTGCTGACATAAACCAGGAAAATAACTACTGCCAATTAACTTTGGCTTCCACCTATGACTGTAACAGACTGTGCTACCAAATTTACAGCAGATATATGAGTGCTACTGATAATTGTACAAAATAAAATCTGAAACCGAGTAATTCTTGGTAGAATGCTGTTTACCCAGAAAGAGGTTTTAAAATTTCATTCCTATAGTTACGCCTCTTATAAGTGAGAGCTCATTAATGCTATCTAATGAAGAGTTAATAAATAGTGAAATAAGACAGCTTCAAATAATTTAAAAAAACTGTTATGTTGCTCTGTTAGTTTCTTTAAGAATTCTTTTGGTTTTCATCCTGTACTCTGATCAACTACTTTGAAGATAATGATACACAGTGTAATAACTATTGTTATTCTCTTATCATTTGGTTATGAAATTGTGTTTTATTTTTTCACAAAGAGCAAAATATTATGTCTAAAAAGATAGCATGCATACTTTAAAATGTCTTATTGCTAAAAAATGTTATTTTGAGTGGATCCCTTATATATTAAGCATAAAGAGATCAACCCTTTATTTAAATACTTAATTTCTCTATACCTGAAGTAATCAATTTTGAATTCATAATTTAAAACTTATTTTGTAAGGTATTAAAAATATTACTCTGTTCACTATGCCTTGATATCTTTACCAGATTCTGCCCTCGGTAACAGTAATTTTGTTTCCCCTTCTTTCATTCTTTATCCTGTTTAATGTTGATCACTGCCTGCAAGATAGATGGGGTATGGATTATGTCCTTTTGCTTAAAGAGAACTTAGAGTTTTCTGTGTTTGGAAAGAAGCAAGCAGAAGGTTTGAGATATTAGGTTAATAATTAATATAAAATATAATCATGATTTATCTCTGTAAATACAAAAGGTAAAAACTTTCAGAAAGCTGTACTGCCTGCTGGCTCAAATACTTTATCCTAAGAATACACTCCAGTGTTGCTACAATTTTCTTTGTGGTTGTAGAGTCCAAGCTCCTCAGCCAGGCATCACAAAGGAGATAGCTGACAGGAGAGAGTTCGGTCCATCCAGATTCTTACAATCTAGAGGGTGTAACAAGAACAAATAACTGACAGATCAAGAAGAGCAGTTTAATTGCCAACTGGAACTGAACAATACATTGTGTGAGGACAGAACTTGCATAGATCGTTTATACTGGTCAGAATAGGGACAACGCAGCAATGTTTTAATCATACCTTTGAGGGCACAGAATTTCCTGAGGCTGAAGTGGGAGCCAACATTAGAGGTAGGCCAGTAAGTGGAGGAGTACTTCAGGGGAGATGTTTGCTTGAACAGTAGTTGAGCAGAATAGAAGTGGTAGGGTTGACTGGGAAGAGAGTTATAGTTGACTGTGGTTAGAAGTGTAGGGAGGAGGGCAAGTGAGTGTGAATGTTTGTGTACAGATTGGAAAACTGAGGTCATTAAACCTATGCAAGTTTAAAAAAAAAAAAAAAGAAGTGTAGGGAGGAAAGGCTTAAAGACAAGGAAAATTATAGTAGCTTTTTGGGTTATGTGTTTTTCATATTATTATGGAATAGTAATATGGCAAGGGTATTTGCTTTTCTATATTCCTCCAGCAATAATAGTGAGTCTCTTTATGGACTGTTTGCAAGCTGGCTGGCCAGAACCAGGTGAGCAGCTGTAGAAAATGCAACATCAAAACAGATGTTCTCCTCTTTCTTACTTTATTGATATAGTATGAATTATGGAATCATTGAAATGTTTTTGTACTCTTACCCCAAAATGTTAAGGGGTGACCTGTAAACACCTGGCCATTCTCCCATCCTTCCATCCATCCAGAAACACTTGAGTATCTGCTGGATTCCAGGTTTTATGCTGGAAACTTGTTACAAAGAATAATTAGAAAGGCTCTGACCTCAAGAAGTTCACAGTGGCCTCATAAAGGAAAACAGATATGTTGTAGAATAATCACAATACAATGTGTTTGATGTTCTTTGGAAAATAGAGGAGGAAGTACATAACTATGACTTCACAGTATAGACAATGTTTTATTTGAGTTATGAAGGAATAGATGGACTCCGTGTGGAGAAAGAAGAAGAAAGAATGATGTTCATTGCTTAAACTCTGCTTTTAGACAGGCACTGGATTGAGTTTTATTCCATGTAACATTTCATTTATCCTTGGAACAGTATTTTTATCTCCATTTTATAGATGAAAAAACACAGAATCCATGATGTGAGGTAGCTGTCTTATGATCACATGGGCAGTGTTGTTAAGGGCCCAAACATCAGCCCACATCTACAAAATAAAGAAGCTCATAATTTTTCCAGTAGAATAAACTGAAAACAGGAATATAATTTCTCTCTTTTTTTAAAAATTTATTTATTTATTTTTTTATTTTAAACCAAGAGCATGTATTGGTACATTCTACATACATTGGTCACATTCATTACATTTATTCTGTACCTATACATGGTGCATCTTGGTTCTCCCCCTCTCCCCCACCCCTCCCCTCTGCTCCCTCCCTCCCTATTTATAGCAGGTTCATTCATCATTTTCCATATTTTCCCTTTCCCCTCTCTTTCCCC